>JABXWE010008912.1:0-50843 GCA_014611495.1 Limonius californicus | reverse complement strand
CGAAATGTGTAGAGAAATCCAATAGAACAGGGTATTTTACCTATTTTTTGTTATTTTACCATGGTTTTACTACAAATGACTTCTATATAAACGATTACCACGAAAAATCAAGATCTGTATGCATATTTCAGCACACTATCCTGAATTGCTATAGACTTTCGAATATTATGATTAAGTTATTTCGAAATGTGTAGAGAAATCCAATAGAACAGGGTATTTTTCCTATTTTTTGTGATTTTACTATGGTTTTACTGCAAATGACTTCTACATAAAAGATTGCCACGAAAAATCAAGATCTGTATGCATATTTCAGCACACTATCCTGAATTGCTATAGACTTTTGAATGTTATGATTAAGTTATTTCGAAATGTGTAGAGGAATCCAATAGAACAGGGTATTTTTCCTATTTTTTGTTAGTTTACCATGGTTTTACTACAAATGACTTCTATATAAA
This sequence comes from Limonius californicus, assembly GCA_014611495.1. Lineage (NCBI taxonomy): Eukaryota > Metazoa > Arthropoda > Insecta > Coleoptera > Elateridae > Limonius > Limonius californicus. Next base: position 50,388 of record JABXWE010008912.1, on the reverse strand, counting down.
CGATTACCACGAAAAATCAAGATCTGTATGCATATTTCAGCACACTATCCTGAATTGCTATAGACTTTTACATATTATGATTAAGTTATTTCGAAATGTGTAGAGAAATCCAATAGAACAGGGTATTTTACCTATTTTTTGTTATTTTATCATGGTTTTACTACAAATGACTTCTATATAAACGATTACCACGAAAAATCAAGATCTGTATGCATATTTCAGCACACTATCCTGAATTGCTATAGACTTTTGAATATTATGATTAAGTTATTTCGAAATGTGTAGAGAAATCCAATAGAACAGGGTATTTTACCTATTTTTTGTTATTTTACCATGGTTTTACTACAAATGACTTCTATATAAACGATTACCACGAAAAATCAAGATCTGTATGCATATTTCAGCACACTATCCTGAATTGCTATAGACTTTTGAATGTTATGATTAAGTTATTTCGAAATGTGTAGAGGAATCCAATAGAACAGGGTATTGTACCTATTTTTTGTTAGTTTACCATGGTTTTACTACAAATGACTTCTATATAAACGATTACCACGAAAAATCAAGATCTGTATGCACATTTCAGCACACTATCCTGAATTGCTATAGACTTTTGAATATTATGATTAAGTTATTTCGAAATGTGTAGAGAAATCCAATAGAACAGGGTATTTTACCTATTTTTTGTTATTTTACCATGGTTTTACTACAAATGACTTCTATATAAACGATTACCACGAAAAATCAAGATCTGTATGCATATTTCAGCACACTATCCTGAATTGCTATAGACTTTTGAATGTTATGATTAAGTTATTTCGAAATGTGTAGAGGAATCCAATAGAACAGGGTATTGTACCTATTTTTTGTTAGTTTACCATGGTTTTACTACAAATGACTTCTATATAAACGATTACCACGAAAAATCAAGATCTGTATGCACATTTCAGCACACTATCCTGAATTGCTATAGACTTTTGAATATTATGATTAAGTTATTTCGAAATGTGTAGAGAAATCCAATAGAACAGGGTATTTTACCTATTTTTTGTTATTTTACCATGGTTTTACTACAAATGACTTCTATATAAACGATTACCACGAAAAATCAAGATCTGTATGCATATTTCAGCACACTATCCTGAATTGCTATAGACTTTTGAATGTTATGATTAAGTTATTTCGAAATGTGTAGAGAAATCCAATAGAACAGGGTATTTTTCCTATTTTTTGTGATTTTACTATGGTTTTACTGCAAATGACTTCTACATAAAAGATTGCCACGAAAAATCAAGATCTGTATGCATATTTCAGCACACTATCCTGAATTGCTATAGACTTTTGAATGTTATGATTAAGTTATTTCGAAATGTGTAGAGGAATCCAATAGAACAGGGTATTGTACCTATTTTTTGTTAGTTTACCATGGTTTTACTACAAATGACTTCTATATAAACGATTACCACGAAAAATCAGGATCTGTCTGCATATGTAAGCCCACTAGCCGTGAATCAATACCGAGTTTTGATTGTTATGATTAAGTAATTTTGTAATGTTTATATTTAGTTCTGTAGGTCTTAGTCACTGTTCGTGAATGCAGAAGTGAATAACATTGCGAGAATTGGGCTACTCTGTGTTAATGCCTCTGAGGATGGCAAACGACCTAATTGAGTTAAAATATACAAACAGTGCAAGCTCCAACACTTCCGGCGGAACTGAGCCACTGTGCTTCTGCGGCATGCCTTCAAGGCCGCTGTGTAAATAAACGAAGTCAGATTAATTTATATTTTTTTCTGATAAGACGGCTTTCATCTGGCAGACGATTGTTAACAGAAGCATATTGTTACTGTCCGACTATACACCAACAAATATAAATATAATAACAATAGCTGCCAAGGGTGTCGTATTTCAAGTTGACTCTTAGTAGATAAAACAATGTCTCGGGGCACCTTGGAGAAAAATCGACTTCAGAATCCAAAATTATGAAGATACGCCACTGATCTTAATATTTACTGTGAATTTTGTTTTTACTTTTTCAACGTAAAAAAAGTCTAGCGGATATCTGCTGCAAAAATCAAATACCTCGTCCTGTGAGGCTCATAGTAATTGCAAAATGCATTCATTACAGGAGCAAGTAAACGTCCACACCAGTAGTATGGAATGTTGTTCTTCTTCAGAACGAATTCGTTTATTTTTTAGACAACTTCCGCAGGCAAAGCAGGACTGTTAAATTTCATAGACCAGTGCACAACGGTTCTTGCAAACTTAATAAACCCGAGCTTCCACCAGTATTTACGCTACTAAAGATTGAGGGGATTTAAAGGAAAAATTGAGGGAATTCAAAAGAAAGCTAAGTAACTGTATGCGTTTGTTGTTCTCAACAACTGTAACGTACAATAATTGCTTGGGGAATTCAAAATTTCTAACCAACATTAATCAAGCAACATAATTTACTGTCTAATCAAAATGAAATTTTTCTTCACTAGAACAGGAAAATGCTATGGGACCATCCAGCTTTTATTATATTCTTTCACTATATTCCGATAATATCCCTATATAATAAAATAACTGAGAAGTGTATATTTTAAGTAATTCTAGAAAAGTTTCCATATGATTCCTATTTACAAACAACTATTTTTTGTTATAATTTCTCTTCTAATACATAGTATGTAGTATATATACACTGTTATTTTGACCCGAAAACTCGGGTTTACTGTCCTACTTTCGGGTTTCGGGTTTTCAAAAAATTCCATTAAAATTTATATCAAAATTTTAGTATTTATTATACTAATTATGTACGAATGTAAACAATTTACAATGAAATGTTAGATTGTGGAAATAAAATTGTATTACTTAAGTTTCGTTTGGGTGTAGATATACGTATATATAGTATTTCTTACTGCGGCGATACAGCGACCGGAAGAGTTCATTTCGAAATGGATTGCGAAAAGTTTTACTACTTTTTAAAATCTTTAGAAGAGAAGTCCTTCGTAGCAACTACGCAAAATAACAAAAGTATTATATACGAAAATTTAGTTTCCTTAGTAGTCCACTTATATTGTAAGACATATTTTTTTTATTATAATTGTTCAAAAATAGATACTATATCATCATCATCATCATCATCATCAATAAATCTTGATTATTCATTTAATCCCCCCCCCCACCTTCATTCCTTTCCAACAGTGTTGTGTTATTTTCAAATTTGCCGCTTTATATGAATTGATTTCTTAATTTGTTTGCCGCTTCGTCAGAATTAATAACGTTATTTTAATTAAAGTCATATTTTGGGTTACCATTTTCGCTATTTTGTTTTGTCTTGAAAATTGAGCTACGGAAGGCCGGTTCCCTTAAACCTTGAAAGTTTCTTTTGTGAACTCGATTGCCGATCGAAAACACTTCCAGGAATTTCTTTGGTAAACAGCGCTAGTTTGCAGGAAATCGTTGTAGGCCTCTCGGCAGTCGCACGTATCCGTTTTCGTTCTGGAGCTTTTGCGTAACATTTCGAAATATGGTGCAATCTTTTGGGGGAAAGTGGAGATTCCCGTTGCGTTTTTAGGTCAGTCAATTTTCGATCTCGGATGGCTCCGGTCGTTCGAGTCCACCAATCGAGGGCCGTTATGAAATTAAAAGTTTGGTGCTACAGGGGCGGCTTTTGGGTATTTTTTCGAGGGGTGTCCATTATGTGTGTTCCGTCTCGCTGTTTTACCAAAGAGGTACTAAACAGACCATCGGCCACTGCCGGATTTAAAAGGAAACACTGGATTCAACCCCGGTAAAGGCAATTCCGTGTGAATTGGCCGATCGCCTTTCGGCGGATTAACTTCGAAACCAGCTCCCGTTGCTCTGCGGTTACCATCAAAGTCCCGGGCCCCTGGCTGTTGACTTCATTCAATCCAGACTACAGGGTCGTACCCATGGCTTTATATCATCTTGTGAACGAGAATTGTGCCTGTCTCGTTTTAAGCCATCCACCGGAATTCAAGGTAAAAACTAAAGTTTTGTGTTGTGATAAAGAAACCTTTTTGTTGCTCGCGTTAACTTGCAGACTTCAAATTTAACTTCATGTAAATAAAAAGAAAAAATGACCTCAGGTCGCCATATGTGTTGTTAGTTGTTTTACTATAAAACTACCAGATTATATTCTGTTATTTTTGTGAACTTCAGCGTCACTGGTGTTACGAAGCTGTATGCAAAACGTAAATCCCGTTGCACCAGTGACGGCGAGTTTCTTTCTTGAACGTTCAAGAATTAAAATCATGTAATTCAAACTTATAGCGTTATCACTTGTCATTTTATTGTATTGTCATATTTTAACCGTTTAATTATATGTGTGTTAAAAGTTTACTGCCTCTTATTGTGTCTTTTGTACTTGTTTGTGTAAGAATTTTGCAAGCTTTAAATATCTAGGAGGAGGCACAATCACGGTAAGTTCCATTCCCGTAAGCTATTGGCTTCTCGGCCTTCCACGAGGACCTACAAACAGCTGGATTTGGAAGGTGGCGCCCGCTTATTTTGGCTCGCCCTGTACACAACTAAAGATTTTCTCCCATAAGCGATTTTCACGAACTCCCCCTACTCCTCTGAGCTAAGCTGTAGCCCGTTTTCCAGCCATCTGGTTACGGGTCGTCGAAAAAGCTCGATTGGCCCGCAATAACCGTCCAAAATTGTAATTTTCTTCTGTTTGGCATCGGGGAAATATTGGCAACCCTAGTTAGTATAGTAGCATAGTAGTGTAGTATTGCGGTAGTGTAGTAGTATGGTAGTGTGGTGTGATGAAGACCTCTTTAGAGATCCGAAACGTATTCGACGATCGAGTAGCCGTACTCGAAATGGACTTGGAGCAACCTAAATCATCAACCCCGCCATCACCATTCAAAGTAATTTGGCAACTCACAGCATGGAGGAGATCATCTTCACAGATCACGAAGGTCTTCATCAAGGGAGTGGTGGTTACGAACCAACTTATAGCATTAACATAAATAGCTCTGTTATTCTTTTCCTTCGTTATCTTATTATAATATCTCTACACCTGTAGAGGCAATGGCGAATGCGAACACCTAATCAGTGGCGTTTGTTTTGGTGGGTTTTGTTCGTTCCTCAAAGAAATGCACCTTCCACAGAAAGCAGTTTCTTTTCGAAGGTGGTATAAGTATTTAGGAGTAGGCAGATAAAAGCCATTAACTTTAGTAACCGTAGCGGAGGTCAACGTTAATTCACGACTTCAAAATATTTATTGTTTAGATTTCTAGCATGCCATTCCTTCAAAATACGGTGATGTTTTTTGTGTCTTTACTTTCTCTATTACTACGGCAGGGGCAATGTTAAAGTCAAATCTACGCTGCTGCTATGTATTTACTGTTCAGGGAGCCTTGTTATTTTAACACATATTAGTTCACAGAGGTTGAATTTAATACCTACTTCAGACTTTCCGTTCCTAATTTTCTGCAGAATGCAACTTTGAAGATCTTTGTTTTATTTCACCAATGTAAGTTTGTAGTGCTAATACCAATTTCGTTTAAGCTATAGAGAGCATTTTATTTAAAAAATAACTTAATAGGGAACAGATAAAAATTTGAGTTTTGTTACTTCTATACCAGTATGTAATAATTGATTAACTCAAATGTTTACGTTTACCGTATAAATAACTGCAATGTGTGTGAAATTTCTGCGAGTATAGAAACATCTATTATATTTCAAATAACAATAATAACTCGCACAAACATTTACATTCATTGAACAAAACAACCGACAAAGTGATATAAATATAAACTAATAAATAGTATTACATATAAGTACACACATTTGCATTGACTAAACATTTGCAGTAGAATGCATATGTAAAATTGTTTCCAATTATCGACATTGACCTTGCCTTCCTGAATGCATGTTTAGGTTATGTTAAGTATCTAGAATTTGTTACAATTAATAAATAAAACAGATTAACGTGATCTTGATTAGGGTTGGGCCATAATGTAAAACAAATATCGAAAATCGATTATAAAAAATAATAAATCAAATGGATTATGCTATAAATCGCATAATCAATTAATCGAGCGGATTATTATTTAAAAACCAATTATTCGAAGATCGTACTTATATATTATATTACTGGTGAGAATAACTATAACATTGCTCTTATACACGGTGTCAATTTAAAAACGTAACCTTCCCCATTCAACCACACAAGGGCGTATCCAGCTCAAAACGGAGGGGGGCAGCTTTCTGAATCCAACTTCTTTCATGGGGGGGATGCAATAATACACAATTACAAAAGAAAAACACTATTTATTAATCAAATTAATTTTTGAACAGTATGTTAGGGTATTCCCCTACTGGCAGCCAGGGACTGGGGCACGGGTCGGTAGCCGGGAAGAGAGGCAGTGACTACGAATGTGGGAAGGAGAGCGGTCGAGCCACGGGTAGTCGTAGCAATTACGTTGTTACATATATGTATAATACTTCATATGACAATATACAGTTTACTTGAAGACTTGATTCATTGTTCGCCTCGTCCCCTTAACATTTCAGTTCGCTTTGCTTAAAATATTAAATTTTTTTTCTTCGTCCGGATTTGTGTAAAACAAAAAAAAGCCAAGAAAAAGGAACAGAAAACGTTCTCCACGGTCGAGCCACGGGTAGTCGTAGCAATTACGTTGTTACATATATAATACTTCATATGACAATATACAGTTTCCTCGAAGACTTGATTCATTGTTCGCCTCGTCCCCTTAACAAGTAGTTTGCGAGGATTAGTTACAAATTTTCTAACTACAGCTTCCAGTAATTGTTCCTTGTTTGCGAAAACCCATTGACGATGAATGCTTAGCATGGCTAACCCATTTAATCTATTTTCACCAATAGTGCTTCTAAGCCATCTTTTATGTCGGCGAAGGGAGCTGAATGTACGCTCTATAGTGCTTATTGTGTAGGGCTGTGAAAGCAAACTGAGTAGCTTTTCTATTGGTTGGAAAAAAAATTCGCTCTTTTTGAAAACCTCGATGACATCTGGTGCTTCTTTTACCTCATTTCACATTTTGAACCACCATTCCTTTTCTCCTTGGATGCCTTCCAAATTGTAAAACGTTGCACAAGATGAAGTACTTCTATTCCATTCCTCCAATGAAACATCTCTCATGTTACTCGGATGGAAATGTGTCAATGAAAATGCAGACGAACAATGTTACCTGTTTCTACGTCAGCTGTGACGTTCTCCGCATCTTCCCGATGTTCTCTTAGCATGATGAGAATAGTTTGAAATTTTAAATCTTTCCACCTTGGAAGGGGGGGGTAGCTGCCCCCCTTGTCCCCCTGGATACGCCCTTGCAACCGCAGGCACTTTGTGACACCTCATTGAAAAGCTCTTACCAAATGCTATTTCATAGTAGCAAAAAATTTTTTCCCGGCTTGCTTCGGAAAAATTAGAAAATAAAACTCAAAATGTTTTGAACCAATGATTGTAATTCAAATTTCTTCTTCTTTCCCATTCCCTGTTGCCCTATCCGAGTGTCGGGTAATTCAAATTTCAAAATATTAGTTTAAATGTTCAAAATCATTTTCATTATTCTCTAGGTAATAGTAATATCCATTCTCCGAACATTTTAGAAAGTTTATTGAGGATTAGCTCGGAACTCTTGAACTATTCCTTGTCACAGTTATGCGATGGACTGAAATTGAGTTTTATAGACAACAGATCTTAAGTGACTCGATAGAAGGAAGTCTAATCGGGTCAAATTCTAGGGATCATTAGTGGCCATTCTACTTTTCTGAAAGGAGTCGGGAAAAGAATGTCTGCTACTATCGAATAGCATTTTATATAAGCTTTTCAATGACATATCACGGAGTGAGTGCTACCACCTTAAATATTTTTGTTGGGTTTGAATGAAGAAGATTACCTTCTAAGTCATGATGATTCCTCCTCCATGTTGTAGAAACGTTTTCTATATAAGCTTTTCAATGACATATCACAGAGTGGGTGCTACCACCTTAAATGTTTTTGTTGGGTTTGAATGAAGAAGGTTACCTTCTAAATCATGATGATTCCTCCTCCATGTTGTAGAAACGTTTTCTAGAACAGTTCAATGGGGGAGAGTGGGGATGATTCAACCACTTTTGATATTTTGTGTGATATTTTCAACAAAAATATTTTTTTAGTCTCTTCAGAACTCGTTAGTATATTGCGTAGTTGTAACTACTGAGATTATCACTATTGGGTTTGAAAACTATAACCCACAATTTTCACTGTTTTCAAAATTTGTAATTTGATTGAATCTACCCCAGGTCTGGGGAAGCTTGAATCAGTACTTAAGGTAGTTTCAACCAGTGTAATAAAAACCCACTATTGCAAGAGAATTCAAAAAGAACAATGTCTATATATATTTACCACTTAAAGTTAATTCACTATATTTATCTGATATTCCAATCATTGAAGTGGAATTTAAACTTGAAGAATGTCGAAATCCTAGCAGTTGCAGTATTTATAAGGGTAGGTAGGACTGCCACTACACTATGTCATCTCTTTCCACTAGGACAATATCTTCTCTGTGCGGGAAAACAAATGTGTTTGAAGTACGTTTTCTTCTTAAAAACTTTATTTCGTACTCGTTTCCGTCTTTACGTAAAACTTTTTCAACGTAATACATTACAGATAACTTTGTAAAACATTTTGCAATTACAAAATCATCTCCGTTCAAAATATATTCATCATATAATTCTATACGAAATTCATATATGGGTGTTCCGACATCTGATACCTCTTGAACACTTATGGAACTTTCTGAAGAAGTTTCACTGTTTTTGTCTTCGATAATCTTTCATTTCGTTGTCGTCGACATCTGCAGAAAAAGTTTACTTCTGTTCTCCAGTTCAGCTGGTCTGTAATTCATTTACTTCTGGGGTAGAAGTATAAATATTGGACTTACATTCTCCCCCTCTTCTCTTAGTTTGCTTTTTCGTGAGAGATTTGGGTAACGGTCTAATATCTTCAATTCGAATATTAGCTTTCATGTCATTTTATATTCAGTGCATGCTCTTCCTCTGTTTTATTTTTCGTTTCTATTTGCTATGTCTTTCGAGCAACCTGGTTGTAGCATTTGATCTCTGTCATTCGTAGCGTTGTTTTCTGTTCTAGTGTTAATAACTAAATTTGCAGAAAGTCTTCTGTACTAAAAGATTGGCAAATCCAAGGTCATAATCTTGTCTCCTTAAAGGCGTTAGTAAACTTTGTAATCACGAAAGCTCGACAGAATGCTATTTTGGTTAACTTACCTACGTTTCTAGTAGTAATTACTTCACCAGGATTGGTCATTAAAAGCAGTTACCAAATATAATGGCCCGAAAACAACCGATGCTTTGTGTGCGGGGGGAATGACAACAATTCTACTCCAAACTCTTTACCTAGTTTTATTGCTTCTAATAACACATGAGACTCATGATTGTCGAGAAACAGAAAGATTCTGTTTTCTTGAGAGCAGTCAGTATGTTTTACGACATGTTCAATAACTTTCACATAGAGTTCTTTAGTCATCCACCCTGATTTATTGTTGAGAACCAAAAACGAAGCAGGGGCACCATTTATACATTCATAGGGTTTTCTCATTCTGGGGACCACATATGTTGGTGAAAGAGTATTTCCACAAGCATTTATTTTGCCCACAAATGTCACCAACTCCCCTTTTTGTCCAGAAGAGATTTGGTGTATCAACGATTTCCCCTTCTCAGAAACAAAGTTAATTGTTCTCATCACGCCACTCTCATCCAAGTTATAAATATCATCAGCATAACCTTAAATTTTTCTAACGAGGAGATATACTTGGAAGTAAATCCTCGATTTTATCTTTATTGATAAAGTTATATAACCACTCGGCACCTCTAAAAATTCTATGGTTAGCTAAAAAAATATTATTTCCGATAGTGCTATTTTAATGTATTTCCATTGGGGAGGAAATATGTATTTAGGTATCTCAGACGCAAACTTATATGCAAGACATCGAGTTTGTTTGTAAGACAAATCAGAGTGCAGCCGTGAACACTCTTTTATGTAATTCGCCAAGTTTTGTTCCTCGGTTGCCGAAATTACATGTTATACCGAGTATTTACTTTATAATGTTCCGTTCTCTTCTTCATCAGATGACGATCCAGAATCAGATGATCTGGAAGAATGCTGCTCTTTTCATTGATTTATAATTTTTTTTTATTCACGATATCTGTATATCTCTTTATGTTATACTGCCCAGCGTTTTTTAAGCCCAGTTTTCATTATTTTTTCGTCAAGTTCTCTATCCTTCCTTCTTTTGTAGTGTCTAGGTATTTACCAAGAAGAACAGGCATAACGTTCCTTCTTTATTCAATGTTTAAGAACAGTCTGGGGTAAATTCAACCGGTGGTTGAAACTGCACCATATGTGGTGGTTGAATCTACCCCAGGTTGTTCTTATATGCATGGTTAATCATTTTGGGTTGAAGAAGGCCGTTTTAATTTAGAATGTTTACCTTATTTTGAAGGTAAAACTATCTCAAATTATCTAGTAAAAACTCTTTTTGAGCCTTGCTTCAAAATAATAAGCAATTCTAAGTACATCTAAAACTCACCTTGGAAACCACCGATATTTTCTTCAGCTGCCCAATGACGGCTTTAGCAATACCAACTAACAGGAAAAACATTAACCGCGAAATATGATTCTGCACCGAGTAAACTGAAATGGTTGAATCTACCCCATGTTTGAATGATCCCCACTCTGCCCTAGCTATTTTACTTCCAGAGATATAACATATTGTACGTTATCAAATTGATTCAAAAATATCAAGACTGTTTCTTAGTCTTTTGAGAATCGCTCTGATTTATATAAGCAAACCTATACATTCCAGAAAATTATAGCAAAAATAAAATATTTAGTGTATTATATACCTATATATATATTTCTTATTCTTTTTACAGCCGTTTCTCGCATCACAATCGTCAATAATTTCTGTCCAGCCAATCTCGTTTCTCCATTTCTCTCTGGGTCATCGCCTCTTCTATTCCTTGTCGCCAAGTTCTTTGTGGCCTTCCACGCTTTCTTCGTGTTGGCGGGACCCATTGCCATATCCGTTTAGGCCATCTAGTTTCTCCCATTCTTTGTAGATGCCCGTACCAAATAAGTGTCTTGGTTTCGATTGTACCTATGATGGTAGGAAGGGTCACCCATGGATTCTTCCCCAGGGTGGCCGACAGGCTCCAGATAACGTGGGTCGAGCCTTCGTTCTGGGTTACCCAGTTCCTAACGGGACATGGGGACTTCAGGACGAGGCTCTACTCGCTAAATCTGTCCGACGAGAGCGAGTGTGACTGCGGAGAGGAAGATACGAGTGAGCATCTGTATGCAAGTTGTGAACATACAGCGAGAGAAAGGCGAGTGCTTGAATTACATTTTCAAGTGTTAGGGCTAGGCTGGCCGCCACAACCGGGGCAACTAGTAGACAGAGGAGTTTTTAATCAGTTTCAGCACTTCGCGGAAGCTGTGCTAAAAACAAGAGAGGAAGCGCGAAGGGGCGATCAGTTAGAAGACTGAGGGTGGCGAAGATGAAGCCCAGTAAATAATGACTATTATTTTTCAGGAGTTCCTTTTCAGGAGTTCCTTTTCAGGTCGTGAAGCACACCGGAGCTCCGCTTTTGCACAAAGTGAAATGCCGGGAGTATACTCGTGATATGCGAAGCGTGAGACCCCTGCGCTATATAAACTAAGGGTGCCTCGGGATCGAAGAGATGCCCCTCGTCCGGATCAAACCGGGCGAGCTCTCCGAATTTGCGGTCGGATTCGAGGTGGCAGTGGTATAAGGCTGGCTTGGGGTTCATTGGATCCCTGCATGGGATCACTAGGGTATGCTTTGGATTCCAAGTCAGCCGGGTAGCCTAGGCCATTAACAGTAGAAAGTCAGAACGCTAGACTGGCGACTCCAACCCAGGGTGGACAAAGCCGGTGCAACGACTCGTTCATGGGAACGGCAGCAAGGAGCGGCCGGGCGCATTGTACTGGTGACTCTCCGGAAGGGTAGTGGCAACACGACCTGGAAGGGGGGAAGATATGCTTAATTGCTAGGTGCTTCCCCTGTTTCAATTCAAATGGATGTACCTATGATAGAATCTTCCATTTCCATTCGTCTTCTTATTTCGTCATTCCTTACTCGGTCTTACTTTGGCCTATTTTGTTAGTAATATCTTGCTGACTAGTACCTTCTGTAGTAAATGTGACCCCAAGGTAATTGTATCTATCACATGTTTTAATTGTGCAATTATCCAACGGTATGTCATACCCTTTTCCACCTATAACGAGATTTTGGGTTTTGTTGGTATTTATTTCTAAGCCACATTGCTTGTGTTTTTCGTAGAGTTTTCGAATCATAAATTAGCGTCATCTTCATCTTGGGATATTACTACTACAGATTTTTAAGGTTTCGTTTAGATAAATTTTAAATAAAGTCAGCGCATCTGAGACCCTTATTCACCGTAAATTTTCTGGAAACATTATTTTTCATTTTTATGGAGCTAGTGGAGTTTTCGTACATAGATTTTACTGCGGAAATATAAGTATTGCTTATTCTTGCTACCTTTAAGGTTTCCCATAGCTTGCAGAGAGGTACACTATCGTAAACTTCGTGTAAATTAACGAAGGTTAGAAGTAATGACCTGTTATGCCCGATCAACATTTCACTTAATTGTTTCATACTAAATATATTATCGAGGCAAGATCGGCCCGCTCTAAACCCGCTTTGCTCCTCTGGTTGTACAACTTCTTCGTTAATTTGATTTTTAAGTATTTTCCCATATAATCGGCTTATTGAATTGATGACACTTATTCCTCGATCGTTCTTCCAGTCTGTTTTATTTCCTCGGTTAAATATGGATGAGATGTATGTCTCCTTCCATTCTTTAGGAACCGAATCTCTGTTCATACATTTATTGAATATCGATGTAATGATATGTCGTAGGTCTGATTGTATGGTAGCGGGTAGACACTCTCCGCGATCCCGGCGGAGATAGGCCTACTTCAGGGAAGCGACCCTGCCCACGCGAGCCGTGCTTTCTCCCTCACATCCAAATCACCAAGGGAAACCCACATCAAATCCATACCTAAGTACATCCTCTCTTGGCCAGCACGCAATGGCAAGCGCGGCCTTGTAAATGCCAACATCCCTCCATAAATGGAGGAGGCTTATGTCCAGCAGTGGACCCTGATAAGCTGAGAAGAAGAAGAAGAAGAAGGTCTGATGGTCCATTTTTTATTTGTTCGATCGGGATTCCTCCCGGTCCAGGAGCTTTTCCATTATTCCTAGTTTTTAATGCTTTTTCAATTTCTTGTACCCGAATAGGTGTCACGTGTTCTGGTTGCAGGTGATTGGCCGGTTCTATTATTTCGTGTTGATTATACTTTGGTATATTTTCCGTTAGCAGGTTTTCATAATAGTCTCTCCAAGTTTCTATAGCAATCGGACTAATTCTTTCCTTTTTCCTGCTATCGGTTCTTAGTACTTTTAAGGTTTTCCATGCTTCTTGGTCTATGTCAAGTTTGATAAATCAACTAATAGATTATTCGAATAAAATCAATTAATCGAGGAAACGATCAATCTATGATTTAAAAGAATTTATCGAGGGTCTGATTAAACAACTAGCATGCACAGCCTTGATTATGTTTAAAAACGATATAGTAAGGAGATTCTCATCAATTAATGATCAATACCAGGCATACTGTATGTTTGACGGTGCCGTCGGTCCCCCTGGGTTAGTGCGCCACGTCACTAACTACCTCAAACAGGGTTAAAGTGGCAGCAAGGTGCGGAACTGAGTATTCGGATATCGCCGCAATCATTTCCATACGCAATACATAAATAAACTGTATGTTTGGATATCTATTGTTCACCTTAACGAAACTAATGAAACCTCACTATTTAAGTTATACAGTGGTCAATTAGAAAATTCTCGTTTCACATTATTGCCTTGTTTACATAAATGAATTCAAATTTACTGCTTTCAAAACTTCATCTAAATCGTGACAATCATTTCGGATACCTACACACAGATATTCTTTAAAACCGCTTTTTTTGGGTTCTCTGAATGTTTTACTTTAAATAATTTTCATAAAATCAATGTTTTCATGTACGGATAGTATCAAGAAGTAACATAAGGAATTGCCATATTTTTCTAAAATAGAAAGGCATATAACGAGAAATATTCAAGGAATAACAATGGTGTAAAATAAATATCCTACGCTATTTCCCTTTCACTAAGATTTTAGAATGTCAGCATATTCTTATCGTATCAGTACCCGAACCTATGATAAGTCGGCGGAACTGAAACCCTCGCGAGTAGCAGAGGTCAGAAGTCTAAAGCTGATCAGCACTTGATAGAGTTAAAAATAAAATATTATTTATAGAATTCCCACTTATCTTCTTTGATTCCATCCGCCTTTGTTTTGCCAACAGATGAGTGTCAGCGTGTTTGTTACTGTTAATTTATTATTATATCTCATTGGGATAGGACAAAGAAGGAACATTTTAGAAATTACGCACGTACTGTAAACGTTCTTGGAAGCTTTGCAGAATTCCTGAAACTTCTTAGCTGCTTTTCATTGTTCTTAGCGCACGAATTAGCTAGCAGTTGTCATCGTAGCTTGTAATTTAAAATGGAGCACTACTTAAGCTTAATTACATAATAACATTGTGCATGTGCGCACTTACTAGTTCATGAAACAGCCCGACATGTTTGTATTTCAAATACACATGTACATATAATTATTAAGTTGTAAGCTGTGAGCACACAATTAGATTTCTAAAGTAGGTTACATGAAAAATGTATCTTGTTATTACATGAGTATACTAAAATGTATTACTTCTGCAACACAATTACGTTTGTTGTTTATTTGGCACCTCTTGATTGCATTACTTGATTTCGATATATCTGGTTAATAGTTTTCAGAAATTACAGATTTTTTAAAACAAAGAAAAGATTGAAATCTGGATCAAAATATCTATAGCTATTTTTTGTAACGAATTTGATAAATGCAGATACCTATTTTGACACATGATAAGTTCAACATTGTAGTAGCAAGAATATTGAACATTCAAATTTTATTTAAAATTAACTTCATACGGAGTGTCCAAGATAAGATGATTTACATGGGGGCCTCGGCTGTCTAAGAAGATACGAAGTTGGTTAAATTAGAGAAAAGTTGCACAAAAATATGTCCCTTACAAAAATATATTGATTTTCAAGATATCGGCAACCACTTCTGAAATATCTTGAAAAATGTTGAAAAGCCTAATAAGCTTTTGATTATTAATGCTATTCAATTGAAATTCGGTATTCTTAGATAAGCGGACAAGAGGAATTCAGTTCCAAAAAACTAAAAATCTAATATGGACCCATAAGAAAAAAAGGAGTTGACTATCGTATGTCTAAAAATAGTTGGCTTAGAAAATTTTAATTGCCGCAATTGAATACCTCGTTCCCGCGTATGTAAGAATACTGAGTTTCATGTGCATGACTTTAATAATAGTAAACGTATTTGCGATTTTTGAAAAAGACGAATTTCGGGTTTTTCAGGATATTGTAGAAAAATCGATATATTTTCGTAAGGGACATATTTTTGTGCAACTTTTCTCTAATTTAACCGACTTCGTATCGCTTAAGGTACCCGAGATCGCCATGTATATCTACGGAGAAAGGTGGCACTGCGGTAGAGCTTTCATTCGGGAGGTCTTGGGTTTAAACCCCTGGGCCGTCTGTCCTTTTCGTGGTTTTCCTGGGTTACACGTAAATGCTGGGACAGTATCATCCACGAAATTCCACTATCCAATTTCCTTGGTCTTTCCTATCCTTACATTCCCATTACTGGCTGAAGAGGGGATTAGGGTTCCAGTGCGGAATCCGACTGACCCATATAGCCGCCCGTCTCCTTGTGGAGGGGTGGTGGGGAATGAACCTACGTTGATTTTCCTTTCCTTCCCATGTATATATTCCTATGTAATATTATAGTAACAATTAATAATACAATAGCCCCACGTTGGCTAGCGTCAAAAAGAAGCCGTGTAATATATTTTTAAAATAAATATTAATTAAATCATACATTCGCCCAACTTCGGCTAGCTCACAAATAAAAATTGTTATGTAATTTGTTATAAAAATAAATAAATCTTCACGTTGGTTGCGCCAATAATACAAATTAATATGAATTACTTGTCGAACTATAAATTTAATTTTCAATTTACATGAGCATATACAAATTACAAATATCTCAGGGTTAGTTCCGTGGCCTCTCCAAAGATAGTTATCTAATTACAATAATCAACTACACAAACACAAATATCGATAATTGTGAACTTATTTTTATGCTGTTAATGGTTGAACAAACCTTTACTTCCACATCTTCTTAAATCTGCAACGGCTGCATTTTTGATCCCTTTTTATCCAGATGTTCCGGAGCGGCTGGTTGATGACCTCTTACAACTTTAATAGTTACAAGTTGTTAAAATCCAGAGAAACACTTCAACAACTTTTGTTTAAATGTATTAAACAGATCAGGTAAGTATATTTGTAAATTGATCTTTTAATTCAACCAAAATTGCGTTCGAAGAATTATAACTTTATCTTTTCCAGGAGCCGTTGAAATACATAATTCGACCTCCAAATTCCAGGTAAATTTAATTTTGTTAAAATAAAAACACTTATTTAGTAACTTGAACTTAAATAGAACTTTATTAATTTCTTTTGATACGAAATAAACACATCACATATTATACTTAAACTTATACTCAAACTTTCTGAAATTAACATAGCCTTAACACAAATTTGTCAACAAACTTAGGCCTTATAAATTTAAAATTGGAGCTCACAAATAAAGCGTGCTAACTCTATGAGCATTTTAAACAGACTAAATTCGAAATTTGGTATAAAACTGCACATCGAAATTTGAAATGTACCAATCACAAAACAGAACCATATCAAAAAGATCTACAGCTGATTGCAAACATTATTAAATTGTTAATAATTGAAATACAACACAAAATTTCAACAAATAAACCTCAGAATCATCATCTTGAGAAAATTACAAAATTTTTAATATGACAAGCCACGGTTTATAACAAAAAATAAAAACTTGTAAAAATTATAAATTTTAGACAGAATTCAATTAAACCCCAAAAACAACCATCTCAACAGCAACATTAATCACAAACAAAAGTACAGAAATACAAATACACCCTGCACAGCTTTTATACATAGAATAATTAAGTGAAAACAAAATTAACCTCAAAAATACAGAATCTTTCTAATTTTATAAATAAGTAATAAATAAAGTTATTCTAAACAACAAAACTACTTCTATACTTCCTTTACATAATACAAAATTAAATCAAAATCATCACAACTCCCTCAATACAAATAAATCTTGTAAATACAAATAAATCAGATGTCAAAACTACAAAATTATAAAAATCTACATTTTAGGGCTTCCAACTTTACCCAGGACAACCCAAAACATCGTCTACCTACACCACATATAGACGTCTCAATACTATTTCCTAAGGAATATCCACCCACACTTCACTTCAAATTCAAATAAGGCACTACGTAGCACTTTCCGAAGATCGTAGCTACCTCACAATCCAATCGGGTATACATTTATCATTTTCAATCATTATAACTTTTTAAATAAAATTCTTCACATGATAATCAAGCTAATTACATTCAATTTTAGGTAAAATATGGACTTCTCCATTAAAAATAGTATCCTTTTACATATACGTTAATCATTACGAAGCAAAAATCACATCAAAAGTGTTACGAAGTTTAGAATAATTATAATAGTTTTAGGGTAAATAACATGGCAATATATATATATATATATATATATATATATATATATATATATATCAGCTTATCTCTGACACCCTGTATAATCCCATATATTACTATTATAATTATAACATGTGCAATCTATAGGGGATTTATTGCCTCATTACTTAGGTTATAGAATGAAAACTAAAAAAATAAAGTTTTACATATGGTGCTTAATCGTGATTTAATTCGTACATTCCCAAATATCAATAAAATATATAAGTATTATTGTTTGTAGTTATTTATATATACGTGTAGTTATTTTTTCGACATCGATGTTCATGTCAATTCTTGTTTACTTGTATTTTGGATACGCAGTTCTTAATCAAGCTACTTTTTCTAAACAACTTATAAGGCTTTTTTTGTATATGGAACTCGCTTGTAATTCTAGTAAATTCCGTAAAGCTTGCATTTCTATCTAGCCCACCTGTGTGGAAAAATGTAAGTGAATGCCGCCCACAATAAAGCGCCACTTCTAAGAATCGAATTTGTATGGGCGTTTGTTGAATTGGCAGCAGACCGTGCAAGTTCAAATTTCAAATTGCTCCTTCCGGCGCCACTGATCGCAAATTTCAGTGGCGGAACCACATTTAGTATAATTGAACTACAGGGGCAGTTAAGCCTTGCGCCTAGGCTGCCAATAATATATTTTGGATGGATGTAATTGGATTTGTATAAAAAACATTTAAATGTTCGTTGTTTATCAGATAATGTGAATAAGGGGTTTAGAATTGTTATTAGAAGTTAAATATTTTTCTACACGCCACTGGTCACGCGATGAGACCAAGGCAAAAACACCACAAATCTCAATGCTCAATGGGCACAATAAGGGATGTCAAAATGCTAAGCTACCTTGTTCATACGGGATAATAAAAGGAACTTAAGCTCTTCATAATGGCGTTGCATTTTGGCGGGAATTATTATATAGAAATAGTACGATGTAGCTTGAATTTGTCTCAAATTTTGATTATATACAGAACAAATACCAAAATAAAAAAGTTTCAAGCATTAATATTTGTATTGCGGCATTAACAAACAATAAATTGGAACTATTGTGATATAATTGAATTGTTGGAAATAATAAATAAGTAGTATTGTAAAAGGTTAAATTCGTTTACTAAGTTTGATATACACTGAACTAATATGCATAATTTTGGAATCGAAAGCATTGATTAAAATAGTTTGGAAGATTACAAAGTAAAACCAAAAACTGCTATCATTTTCATATAATTAAACTGTCTTGTAAGCTAGTTCTAGATGTTTTACATAACGCGCAACTTTTTGAAATACTTCTCATAGGAGAATTGCGGAGTTTTAAGCTGCCAGGCGTTAGAGTATTTCAGATCTATTCTGGTATTTCATATTATTGTTGACGTAAGAGCTTTATTTTAATGTAGAGCATTTACTAAAGGACATATTTAGTACCACTTCGTGACAATTAAATATCTACCATATTATTTTTGTAAGCCGTGTTTCATGGATCGATTACACTTCCTGCTCACGTTACACCATTTGACAAAGTAGTTCATTTATTAAGAAAGACATAGAGAAATATGATATGTTACTAGACATGACTCAGTAATGTTTACTTTTTTGGAAAAAAATACTGTTAAAGTAATTGTGCGAATTCCAAAATTGCAAGAAACTAGAGCGTGACAGCCTATAACTTGATTTAGATTTTTTCCCATAAAGGTTCAAAGTTCTGAAATACATAATTATGAGTTATACTGAAGATATAGGGGATAGTTTGGGTTTTTTAAGATGCAAGATTTCAAAGGTATTTCAGATCGATTCTTGTTTTTCATATATTTATTAACTTAAGGGATTTATTTTAAATTAGAGACTATGCTAAAAGGCACGTTCAAAATTAGTACCACTTCGTGACAATCAATTATCTCTCTCTCTCTCTCTCTCTGTGAGCGCTACGGTCCATTCAGAACCTTGGCTGTCGATACTATTTGCTTCCATCTTGATCTATTCTTTGCTTCCCTCCTCCATCTTCTTATTCCTAGTGTTGTTAGGTCTTCTTCCACGTCGTCGAGCCATCGTTTTCTGGGTCTTCCTCGTCTTCTTCTGCCCTCTGGTCTTCCTTCCATCGCTTTCCTTGGTGGTCTATGTGGTTCCATTCGCCTGATATGTCCTATCCATCTTAGGCTTAATAAACGCAACCAGATCTGGTTCTTGGTACAGTTCCCTAAGCTCTGTGTTTGCTCTAATTCTCCAATTTGCTAGAACGTTGACTGGTCCATATATTTTTCGCAGTACTTCTCGTTTCCATATATTTAGTGATCTTTGATCGTTTATTGTAAGTACCCAGGTTTTACTAGCCTAGGTCACTAGAGGTCGTATTATAGTTGTGTATATTTTCTTCTTTAGGTTTCGTGGAATGTTTCTCGATCTTAGTATGCCCTGTAGTGCAAAATAACTTCTATTACCCGCCACTAGTCTAGATCTTATTTCTTCGCTTATTTCGTTTTGTTCTGTTATTGTGCTTTTAAGGTATTTGAAGCTGTTTGTTCTTTCGAATATGTGATCTTGGGTTTGCAGGTGATCTTCTTGTCGTCTCCTTGGGTTTCTTGTGTTTACCATATATTTGGTTTTTGCATCATATATTGTTAGGCCTAGTGGTTTGCACGCCATCTCAAGTTCTTCAACCGTAGATTGGATTATTTCTTTTGTCCTACCAACTAGGGCGATATCTTCTGCTTATGCCAGGATTTGCTTCGATTTATTGTAGATTGTACCTTGTCCGTTTCCTATGATACTTGCAGGGCTTTTTCCAGAGTTATGTTTAATAACATTATGGATAGTGGGTCGCCTTGCCTTAAACCTATTGCGACTGTGAAGTTTTGTGCTGTGTCCCTAGATCCTTATTTTATTTTCTGTTTTGTTCAGTGTCATCTTTACTAGATTAACCAATTTTTCTGGTATGTTAAAGTCTGCCATGAGCTTAAGTAGTTTTTCTCTATTAATGCTTGTTTGTAGTCTGTGTATAGCTGATGTATATCTATGTCGTATTCATAGCATTTTGATAGTATTTCTCTGAGGCTAAATATTTGGTCTGTTGTGGATCTGTTTTGGCGGAAGCCACACTAGTGTTCTTCTAGTATTTCTTCGATGTACGGTTCTAGTTTCTTGGCGATTAACAAGGACATAAGCTTATATGCTATATTTAGCAGCGATATCCCTTTGTAGTTTCCACACTGGAGTTTGTCTCCTTTCTTCTTCCATATGGGGCATATAATATTGCTGTCGACTAACTTGTGGACATTTTTTCCTATTTCCATATTTCTGTTATCAGATCATATAGGGGTGTTGTTAATTCTTCTATACCATATTTGAGTAATTCAGCGGTAATATCATCTTCTCCCGGTGCTTTATTGTTCTTTTGTTTCATAATTGCTTCCCTTATTTCTTCTTTGGTTGGTGGGGCTATATGTAGCTGTGGTTGTTGGAAGTGCAAGTGTTCTTCATTTCTGTCTTCTTCATTATTCTTTTCTCGGTTTAGTAGTTCTCTAAAGAATTCTGTCCATTTTTCTAGTATTTTCTCTCTATCGCCTATTAGCTGGTTTTGTTTATCCTTGCAGTAGGTTATTCTGGGTTGATATCCTGCTTTTATTTCACCTATTCTTTTATAATACTTTCTTACTTCTTGTCTATTTTATTGTTGCTCTAGAAGATTTAGATTTTCTAGTTCCCACTCTCTTTTCTTCCTTCTGCATATTCTCTTTGCGGCTCTTCATTTGTTGTTGAATTCCTCTATGCTCTTTCTAGTTCTTCTTTGTAGCATTTTTATTCTAGCTTCATTTCTTTCTTTCAGGGCTGATTCACACTCCATATCGTGCCATTTATTTCTTTTTATTAATTATTTACTGTAATATTTTTGGAAGGTGTGTTTTATGGATCGATTACACTTCCTGGTCATATTACACCATTTGACAAACTAGAAAAAAGTTCATTTATTAAAATAAACATAGACAAATATGATATGTTACTAGACATGACTCAGTAATGTGTACTGTTTACCAAAAAAATTCTATTAAAAATAATTTTATAAATTCCCAGAAAATTGTAAAGAACTAGAGCGTGACAGTCTGCAAGTTGATTTCGTTTCTTTCACATAGAAGTACAAATTTTTGACGTAATTATGAGATATACTAAATATATACGGATAGTTTCGTTTTTTAAGGTGCAAGGCTTCAAAGGTATTTCAGATATATTCTAGTTTTACTTAAGGGCTTTATTATAAAATACAGCATTTGCTAAACTGCATATTCAAAATTAGTACAACTTCGTGACAATTAAATATCTACTATATTATTTTTCTAAAGTGTGTTTTATGGATCGATTACGCTTCCTGCTCACGTTAGACCATTTGACAAACTAAAGAAAAAGTTCATTTATTAAAAAGACAAAGACCAATATGATATGTGACTCAGTAATATGTACTTTTAACCAAAAAAATAGCTGTTAAAAGTAATTGTGCCTATTCTCAAAAAATGGTAAAAAATAGAGCGTGACAGCCTATAACTTGATTGTCTTGGAAAAACGATAGCGTGAAATGTAGTCTAATAAGCAGTTTGATTAGCGAGATCGTTACGGTTTCACTTTCATTGGCGAATCTTGTCTCACTTCGTGACCTGAAGTCGCAACATTTCTTTCCTACTGTGCCAATTTGTTTAATGCCAGTGCAGGCTCGTAAAGCCGCTATAGGCCGTCACCATGCGGCGCCTTTCGCCTATTAATTGCAAACGAAGTGCAGAACAAAAGTTGAAATATTCATTTTACTGCGACCCATTACCGTTCACTGCAAAAACCAGCCAGCAAGAAGTACGTCAGCCACTTTTTATATATTTTTAACCCCAATGACGAACAATCTATGCAGGTGACATTGACCGTCATTTCCCGCCAAAACATTCGGCATTCCTGCAGGTAAATCGCGAGTTTTAGTTCCAGTGTCGGACGTATTTATTTTATAGCGCTAGATTTACGGAATTTTACTTGTAAAGCAGCTTCGTTTTCAGACTGCTAAGGAAAAACCTTGCAAGGATGTGGATTTATTAAGAAATAATTTAGATAATTATCTATTGCTTCCATCAGGCGCAAAGGTGTGACGTCCGCGGAAGACACTAATATGAGAAAGTAAACACGTTCCTCTGAGTGCTAACCGCCTTGAATACCTTCATAATGTTGGTACAGTATGTATGTTGTCATTGCTGCTTACATGTAATCAACTCGTGTTTGTAGTTAATTGTATGACGAACAATTGTATACACTGCTTCTCGATACATGAATGAATAATAAACTCTATACAAACAGATATGCGTACTGGATTAACATATCTTATTCACGTATTCACTTCTTTTATATAAAATTTAACAATTTACACATTTTTTTTAAATATATACATACAGCATAAACATGTGGGACCTTCTTTCAAAAAAGTATAATCATATAACGTGGTGAGCT
Organism: Limonius californicus; assembly: GCA_014611495.1. Classification (NCBI taxonomy): domain Eukaryota; kingdom Metazoa; phylum Arthropoda; class Insecta; order Coleoptera; family Elateridae; genus Limonius; species Limonius californicus. The sequence goes on along the minus strand of JABXWE010008912.1, from coordinate 27,051 downwards.
TTCAAATATTTATAATAAAAATTTGTTCCCTAAACCAAAAATTCTTTTGGTGAGGAAGAGAAATCCCATTGTGGTTACCAGCTGTCCATCACCACGACTTTTACAACATTCTTCCTTGTCTCATTACCATATAATTAGGAACATCCCATTCCTATTTTCCTAATCTAAATATTTGGGTGAGTATTTTCCAACCATCACCATAGATAAAGCTTTGTTTGGGGTTATCTACATCTCTGTCAGATTCTCAAGCTACGCAAACAAAAAGTTCGATGACATTGGGCGTTTGCGTATATATCGAAGTATGTAGGATCAGATATTATTTTAGGAACAATAACAAACCTAGACATGGCAGGAATTTGGCGTTCACAGGTCAAAAACTCTTTGTACGCCACTGTGTATATACTTCTGGACCGGTGAAGCAGGTTTATGGACAGGGTAACGACCCGAACTTAGATTCCCGCGTTTGTCGGTTAGAGGAACTGGTTGGAGGGGGCATTAAACATATAAAAAGTGATCAAACATCAAACATATCGGCACTCATTGATAATCTCGTTAAATTGACCATAGGTACTCAGGTGGAACGGTTTTGGTATTTCTTAGGACGCACCAGTTGTGTGACGTATGGAATCAGATCGATCGGTTCGTTATCTATGTATCTGAATTGTTATGGAATTTCGTTAATTATTTAAACTTATGGGGAAATTGCTTCGCATTCTTAGAAGTGGGATATGCGTAACTTATTGAATTAAGCAAGTGAAGCCAACACAGTTAAACAAATATTTAATGTTGCAGATACGTATTTTAATTACTGTTTGGTTACATAGGTATGATATCAGCTCTGCATGGGAATATTCCAAGAAACACTAAAAATGAATTAACAGGTGCTTTATCAGATACGTATTGTTCGCTTTCAGAATCCAGCTTAAATTTAAAAATTTTTTAACTAATGTTTTCCCCTGATATGGTTATAACAAATAAAAAAAAACTTGAATGGATGTATAAACTTAGAAATTTTTTTGGGGTTTTAAAACAAAATGAAAAAATACGATCTACTGATATAGATTTGCTAAAAAATACGAACATTTCTAAAGGAAATGTCCAGAACTAATATCAATTTCGTATGACTTCAATGACTTAAATGAGCAAATATCCATCAGAAATTCGTTAATTTTAACATACAGGTGTTGAGAAAATAACTTCTCAGAGATATACTTATTTAGTTTTCATACTTTGCAGGTAATCATACGTTTAATATGCTAAAATTAATTAAAAATTGTAAAAAAAAGCTATTAGATATTATCACTATGTATATTATTAATTAAAATGGATTTGAAATTACTAATAAGCAAAATAATCTAGAAAAGGGCAATTTAAACTTAATAAAATTGTTTATTTATTTTATTATAATAAATTAAACAAAATATAGTTACCATATTTGTGTAATTTACAATTACGTATTATTATACATATTCGTTTATGTTAATATTAGTTAGAGCAATGTACTTCTTCTTTCAGTGCTTTGTTTCATACGAGATGTAACGATCTCCTCTCCTAATCCTGTGTTGCGCTTTGAAAGTGCTGCAAACATAGAGGACCTACAGCTTAACGTGAGTTCCAGAAAAGATTTACTAGACAGAACATCTCGCTGGTTTGCGATTGCTTTGCGAGGAAATCGGCTATTAAAAATCCGATATTCCAGTATTGGGAATTGAACCCCAGACCTACGGCGTAGAAGTCTAATGCACTAACCTCTAGCTCATGACCGCCTCTCGCCCAGCAATATCTTATTGTATAATATTTTATGATAATGCATTTTTCTACATCCACTACAAGTTTTGCCCAGTACACATTGTAATTGTACATATGGTGGCCAAGCGAAATGCTCAATCATTTCCAAAGCTATTTATTACCTAACCTATAATTTAATAAATGTGTGGAAAATTACAAGGGGCAAGGTAGAATTAATACAACACTAGAAACGACTCACCCAGGCTAAGTGATGAGAAAGTACTACAAGCACTACTTAGTACATCCAGATTTAAAAAAGAAACATCTGAAGGAGCTGCAAACACAAGTACTTAGTAATTTCACATTTCACATATGGTAGAAGTATTTATATCCTCGATCATGCTCTTCCTTATACGAAATATTAATTTAGCTGATGTGCAAAAATTTCTCTTACGTAATCATTAAATGTTTATTTCCTATCATTTTCTTTGTATAAAGTTGTTCTTCAGGTTTTCTAAGTCAGGTTTAGCCAATAGCCATTAATTTTAATGCACCATTAAATACTGCAACGTGTGCAGCAAAAGTGATGGGAACAACTGTTGGAAAATTAACGTTTTATTAAACGTTTGAAAATATTGTTGGTAGTTTTAAACAACAAATTAATCATAGATTACAAGCACACAATTCCTTCTAGTAGTTGAAACACGAAGAAGCAAAATTCGGAAAACCGAGAATAGTAAATGAATATGTAATTTCCTTTTAATGATAAATTTTGATGAAATGTATTAATGTTTATTTGTTTTTCAAGCAGTATAGTATTAAATGGCGATTTAAAGTAATTTTGAAAAGGAATTTCAGGAAATGAAACTAATATAATGCGAGCTGATTTCACAAACCCTTTTTCAATTGAAAGCTTCAAATTCTCACGATTGTTTGCAATGTTATCCAATTTTCCTTATCTGTATTTGATTTTAATATCCAAATACTTGCCATTTCCGTATAACAATTGTCCAGTTATGTGTAAATTGTCAACCAACGAATTGTACACCAACGAACTTGTTTGTTCATAAATATTTTATTTTCTCGCCTATTTAACGTCATTTTTGTATGGAGATGGTACAGGCGCCAAAATTCTTCCTTTGCAGACATTGATTATGCTTGAATTATACCAATCATTGTTATAGAATACGCATTCAACAATAATGTACGTTAAATAATGATAAACAATTCCGATACGCAAGTTTGCATCCTTGAATCGCCAATAAATCTAAAACTTATTATTCATTAGCTAGTTATCAAGTTTGTTTATAACAACTGTATAATAATAGCGACAGAAATTTAAAATTGAATTGTAGTGGTACAATGCAAGTTTTACTTTTAAGTATGCAAGGAATAAACAAAGAATTGTTTAAAAAGTTATTACTTAAAAATATGTAATGAAACAGTTTGATTGCTGAGTTATTTAAAATAAAAGATAAAATTAAACAAATAATGTGAAGTAAAACGCTATCCGCAAGTGACACATTTTTAAAGTTAACAGCAACATTAAAATGACACAGGAAACGGCAAAGTACTTTTAAATAATATGGGAAATGGTAATAACATATCGTTTTAAAGCCCTTTAAAAAAACCTAGCCAGATATTCCCATACTTAAAACTTCCAAAAAAATTGAACTAAAATCTACAATTACAGCGCCTATTTGATTGCCTATTCCTTCTTCTTGCTACTTCACAGTGTCAAGGACGTTTTAAAACAAAGAAGTTTAGTAATTACTTCACTTCTATTACAAGCAAAATTAAAAAATCAATTTATGATAGAAAATATAGATTCTAATAGGTAAATTGTAAATAATAAGTACGTAATCGTATTCTACGCATGCTGTCAATTAACGACAATTAGTAATTATTTTGACAGCAATTTTCTTGTAAGTCTTTATTTAGTTCCATTCCCTATAAAGATAGCAGATTTTTACAACAAATTAACTATTCGAACAGAAAAAAGAATTACAAATAGTTTTCTGAAATTTTATTATACGGGGTTGAGCAAAGGCAAATATGTCTACTACGGGCATCACAATGTTCACAAAATTTTCTACATGAAGGTTTCGATATATGGCAGATACAATGAAGGTATTGGCGATTTTAAAAGGCCTTCCGATTTAGCCGGAAATGATATAAACTTTTTTATTTTAAATGGAAATTTGGCTCCATCTCCGACTCCGGCTGCTAATAAGTTAGTAGTTCGACTCCAACTCCGACTTCCAATAATTTTGTAGTTCGACTTCATCTCCGACTCCTAATAATTTTAGTAGTTCGAGTTCAACTCCGACTCCTAATAATTTTAGTAGCTGGACTCCGACTCCGACTCCTAATAATTTCAGTAATTTGATTCCGACGACTCCTAATAATTTTAGTAACTCGACTCCTAGTAATTTTAGTAACTGGACTCCAACTCCGACTCCTAATAATTTTAGTAGCTCGACTACAACTACGACTCCTAATAATTTTAGTAGCTCCAATCCAACTCCGACTCCTAATAATTTTAGTAGCTCGACTGCAACTACGACTCCTTATAATTCTAGTAGCTCGACTCCAACTCCGACTTCTAATAATTTTAGTAGCTCGACTGCAACTCCGACTCCTAATAATTTTAGAAGCTTGATTGCAACTCTGACTCCTAATAATTTTACTAGTTCGACTCCAATTCTCACTCCTAATAATTTTAGTAGGTCGACTCCTACTCCTAATAATTTTAATAGTTCGACTCCAACTTCGACTTCTAATAATTTTAGTAATTCGACTCCAACTCTGACTCCTATAAATTTTAGGAGTTCGACTCCAATTCTTACTCTTAATAATTTTAGTAGCTCGACTCCTACTCCTAATAATTTTAGTAGTTCGACTCCAACTCCGATTCCTAACAATTTTACTAGCTCGACTCCAACTCCTAATAATTTTAGCAGCTCGACTCCTATTCCTAATAATTTTCGTAGCTGGACTCCAACTCCGACTTCTAATAATTTTAGTATCTCGACTCCAGCTCCGACTCCTAATAATTTTAGTAGTTCGACTAAACTCCGACTCCTAATAATTTTAGTAGTTCGACTCCAATTCTCACTCCTAATAATTTTAGTAGCTCGACTCCAACTCCTAATAATTTTAGCAGCTCGACTCCTACTCCTAATAATTTTAGTAGCTCGACTGCAACTCCGACTTCTAATAATTTCAGTAGCTCGACTGCAAGTCCGACTCCTAATAATTGTAGTAGCTTGACTGCAACTCCGACTTCTAATAATTTTAGTATCTCGACTCCAACTCCGACTCCTAATAATTTTAGTAGTTCGACTAAACTCCGACTCCTAATAATTTTAGTAGTTCGACTCCAATTCTCACTCCTAATAATTTTAGTAGCTCGACTCCAACTCCTAATAATTTTAGCAGCTCGACTCCTACTCCTAATAATTTTAGTAGCTCGACTGCAACTCCGACTTCTAATAATTTCAGTAGCTCGACTGCAAGTCCGACTCCTAATAATTGTAGTAGCTTGACTGCAACTCCGACTTCTAATAATTTTAGTATCTCGACTCCAACTCCGACTCCTAATAATTTTAGTAGTTCGACTAAACTCCGACTCCTAATAATTTTAGTAGTTCGACTCCAATTCTCACTCCTAATAATTTTAGTAGCTCGACTCCAACTCCTAATAATTTTAGCAGCTCGACTCCTACTCCTAATAATTTTAGTAGCTCGACTGCAACTCCGACTTCTAATAATTTCAGTAGCTCGACTGCAAGTCCGACTCCTAATAATTGTAGTAGCTTGACTGCAACTCCGACTTCTAATAATTTTAGTATCTCGACTCCAACTCCGACTCCTAATAATTTTAGTAGTTCGACTAAACTCCGACTCCTAATAATTTTAGTAGTTCGACTCCAATTCTCACTCCTAATAATTTTAGTAGCTCGACTCCTACTCCTAATAATTTTAGTAGCTCGACTCCAACTCTTAATAATTTTTGCAACTCGACTCCTACTCTTTATAATTTTAGTAGCTCGACTGCAACTCCGACTTCTAATAATTTCAGTAGCTCGACTGCAAGTCCGACTCCTAATAATTGTAGTAGCTTGACTGCAACTTCGACTCCTAATAATTTTAGTAGTTCGTCTCCAATTCTCACTCCTAATAATTTTAGTAGCTCGACTCCTACTCCTAATAATTTTAGTATTTCGACTCCAACTTCGACTTCTAAGTAATAATTTTAGTAGTTCGACTCCAACTCCGACTCCTAATAATTTTAGTAGTTCGACTAAACTCCGACTGCTTATAATTTTAGTAGCTCGACTGCAACTCCGACTCCTAATAATTTTATAAGCTTGATTGCAACTCCGACTCCTAATAATTTTACTAGTTCGACTCCAATTCTTACTCCTAATAATTTTAGTAGCTCGACTCCTACTCCTAATAATTTTAGTAGTTTGACTCCAACTTCGACTTCTAATAATTTTAGTAATTCGACTTCAACTTTGACTCCTATAAATTTTAGGAGTTCGACTCCAATTCTTACTCTTAATAATTTTAGTAGCTCGACTCCTACTCCTAGTAATTTTAGTAGTTCGACTCCAACTTCGATTCCTAATAATTTTAGTAGCTCGACTCCAACTCCTAATAATTTTAGCAGCTCGACTCCTATTCCTAATAATTTTCGTAGCTGGACTCCAACTCCGACTTCTAATAATTTTAGTATCTCGACTCCAACTCCGACTCCTAATAATTTTAGTAGTTCGACTAAACTCCGACTCTTAATAATTTTAGTAGCTCGACTCCGACTCCTACTCCGACTCCTAATAATTTTAGTAGCTTGACTCCAACTCCGACTCCTAATAATTTTAGTAGCTCGACTCCATCTCCGACTCCTAATAATTTTAGTAGCTCGACTGCAAATCCGACTCTTAATAATTTTAGTAGTTAGACTCCAATTCTGACTCCTAATAATTTTAGTAGCTCGACTCCGAATCCTAATAATTTTGGTAGCTCGACTCCAACTCCGACTTCTAATAATTTTAGTAGCTCGACTCCAAGTCCGACTCCTAATAATTTTAGTAGTTCGGCTCCGATTCAAATTCAATGAGTCAAAACTTGTACTCAACTAAAAACAAAAATAAAATATAAACGTGGCCTAGGAGTCGGTACATTTTTTCCGAATCCGACTCCACTGACCAGAAATTCCGCCAGAACTTCGACTACGACTCCACAGCCTTGGATTATGTCGAATAACCAAAATATTTGGAAGAATTAAGAATTGTTGGTGAAATGAGAAGAATTCCTGAAGAGCATCTTGTTAATGTAACTGGAACGGATTTGTACATAGACTTCGCTATTGCCAAGAAGTAAATGCTAGCCATTTGTAGCATCTTCTCAAGTATGATATGTGTTTTGTATTTGTTTGTTATCACGTGTTGCTAAGTAAAAAAACTAATTGCAAAGCATTATTGTTCACTATTTTGTTCAATATCTCTAGAATTATTAAAAATAAAGGCGTCAACCCACATATCACCAAACTTGCAAAAAAGAGTTCTATCGATATATCGAAAAATATACAAGCTATTCCATTTAAAATAGAAAAGTTGATATTATTTAGGGCTATACCGGAAGTCCTTTTAAACCACCGATATCTACATTGTATCCACCATATAACGAAACTGGCATGTGTCGTAGCAGAGATATTTGCATTGTAGGTACACACAGTAAGACTTCGTTTAACGCTCAGGATAAGGTCCCAGAAGACAAAGTGCTAAGTGTAACAGCGTTAAACGGGGTCATTTTAACACAGTGAATAAGGATAAAGAAACATGCGACCAAGAATAAACATATTTTACTTTAACTTATTTTTTATTAGAGACAAGCTTTCACTCGCATTTATTGTTCAATCGTATAGTGTCGTGCTATCGCTCTGCTCCGTGCACTTAAATTTAATCGGTAAAAATATTCGTAAATGCGATCAGTTGATCTTAGGCCTTTATCTTTCCTGGGTGATACTACATGCTGTACTGGGAAAATAAATATACAAGACAACATAGATTTAAGGTTTGAGGAAATTACAGCGCTACGTTAAATCGTTACCTTTCGCTGATTGGTTTAACTTCGGGAATAATCGTATTATATACAAATCAAGGGAAATACCGCGATAAATTGAATCAGAGTAAATTTAGGGCTTTTAGACTTCGAGTAGAACCGTGTTATATCGATTGAAGAAATATTTAGCGCTTTTTTATTGTTCGGAAACAACCGCGTTATAACGAACTAGTGTTAATCGGGGTATTACTGTATGTATTATATATACAGGTTGTCGTTGTAACACCCCAGAAATAGAACCTCAACTTGCAAGTTGAATAATAAGTTACAAAAACGTCTATTAATTATATTTGACCAATAGTGTTGGGACAGAGTGCGGTACCAAATAGTCGCCAGAAAATAAGTCCGTAATCGCATTCTAAATTCATTAATTAGCAAATATGGGTGCTTTTTGACAAATTTTTCAATTCTATTTATAGTGACCTTCAGTGCAGTGAAAGGATACTGTAAGAAATTACTGAAAATAAAACCTTTGGCAATTAAAAAAGAATCAGAACAAGTTTATTTTTTTACGTAATCACAGAATACACTACAAGGATTCCTGTATTAAAAGGTTCTTCTTCTTCTTCCTCGAATGCTTTATCCCTTACGAGACGTAGCGAACTTCTCTCCTATGCCTGTATTGCGCTCTCAAAGTAACACAGCCATAGAGGACCTACACCTTAACATGGGCTCCGAACCACGGGAAGTGTAAACACTTCTACTCTAGAGAAGATTTACTAGGCAGAATACCTCGCTGGTTTGCCATTGCCTTGCGAGGGAGACCGGCCGTTAAAAATCCAATGATCCGGCACTGAGAATTGAACCCAGAACCTTCGGCGTAGAAGTATAACGCGCTAACCGACACTTTGAAATGTGTATTCGATTAAAAAACAAAAAAAATATATTGGTTGTACATTCATACTATTGGACCATCGATGTTGGCTGGTACAGACTATGGCAAAGTAACCTAAATAGTAGCTATAAAATAATTAAAGAACCGTGTTTTACAAGTGTACACAATTGAAGAAAATTCTAATTTTGCAATCTTGCAATTTCGTTTTAAACCTCCCATTCAGTGTAAAAACAGAAGATTATTGTAACAACTTCGATGCTAGAAAATAAGTTTTTATTGTGTTCTACAGTAAATGGCCGTACAACGAGGAAACTTTGTAGCTTAATTTAAATTATACAGAAATGTTTGCAATCAAGTACTAAAAGAAATAAATAGTAACTGGAAAATAATTATGTTGTTATGTTCAGGATCGACCCTCGAGTCAGCGCCATGTCAGATGATGATGATGATGATGATGACTTTACAAACTTCTAGTTATATTCTAAAACTTCAGAGTAAAAGCAGTCCATACTCGAGTTTTAAAATAATAATTAATCAATTCTTCTTCTACAATTTTCGCAATTTTATTTTAAAACTTCATTTAGGGCAATGTAAAAATTGGCAATAAATAACTTTGAAATAATAAGTATAGAAAATATGTACGAATTCGTATTGTTAAGTAACGAAAATTTATCATGATTTTATAACGAATTAACGAAAAGATTGAATTAGAAAATAAGTAAGTATTCGTGTTCTACAATTAACTTAATAAGCATTAACTGTATTGATATTTATCTCATTCTCATTATTAGAGAAGATTATAGTAAATTATGGTTATTTTATGATTTCTGGATATTACGTTTAATGCATATAACAAATAAACATTTTTAAATCTAAAATTCTCATTATAATGGAGTAAGATTGTAGTTTTTTCAACTTGCTTGGAAAAAAGGAAACTAAACAGTAGCAAAGTTAATTTAAACAATTACCACAACATGTTTATTAACCGAAGTTTTGAGGTTTGTATGTGTTAAATCGGTTTTTTATAAAACAAAGAAATAGAAAATATTATTTCAACTTTCAACATAACAGCTTAACCTGGGCAATACGAAAAGGTTGTTTATTGGGTGTTTGAATACATTTTGTAATGTGATTGCATGTAAAGTGATATATTATCTAGGAAATATAGTTTATTAAATAAATAAATAAAATTAATAATCATTAGATAAAAAGAAGCATTAGCATCATTGTCGTTGTTTTAAGATTTTGGACATTTTTAGAGTGTGAAAATATGTTTGCTAATAACAGACATGGCCTTTGAAAGTTTAATATTGTAAATATATTTTGTAATTTTCTCAGGTATTCCGTTTAACACTTATAGCGAACCAATAAAATTCCGAAAACCTTGCTTCAACCAAGTTGAACTGTACTTTAATTAACCACGAAATATGGTTTACTATACAAATACATAATCATATTTTATAGTAAAATTAATAATCAGCAGCCGTTTTTGTAAATTGTGGTTGTTTTAAGATTGTTGCCGTTTTTGTGAGTGTGTAAATATATTTGCTAATAACAAACATTTTTGTTGGTAAGGCTCTACACTACACCCCATAAAGGGGTTTGGTCTGCAAGGCGGAAGGTCAGAGCTCCCGATTCTTCGCTCTCGCACCCGGTTGTCACCTGCCGAATTAATGTCACGTGGTGATGTGGTGAGCAATACACATTAGACAACCGCAATATTACCCCTTGTTTATTCGAACGCAGGTACCCAATTATTTAAAGCGACTGGGTAGACCGCCCGCCAGGCATCGAGTAGGGGGTTTGAATTCCCGACCTTCCGCACCGGAGCTCAGTGCTTTCACCACTGGGCCACACTGCCTAATAACAGACATGGTATTTTAAATTTTAAAATTGAAACAGTTTAGCAATTTGCCCGGATATTACTTTAAAGCTTATAGTGAACCAACATTTAATGTTCCGAAGCCCTTGTTCTAACCGAGTTGAACTGTACTTTAATTAACCACGAAATGTTGTTTACTAAACAAGTAATAACAGGCATGGTATTGTATATTTGAATATTGTAAATATGTTTCGTAATTTTCACGAATATTACGTTAATGCTTATAGCGAACCAGTATTTAAAATTTCGAAGCTGTACGTTAATTATCCAGGAAATTTAGTTACTAAACAAGTACGTAATCGTATTTTACAGTAAAATTAATAATCATTGTTTTTGTGAGTGTGTAAATATGTTTGCTAATAACAGGTATGGTATTTTATATTTTAATATTGTAAATATGTTTCGCAATTTTCACGAATATTACGTTAATGCTTATAGCGAACCAGTAGTTAAAATTTCGAAGCTGTACGTTAATTATCCAGGAAATTTAGTTACTAAACAAGTACGTAATCATATTTTACAGGAAAATTAATAATCATTGTTTTTGTGAGTGTGTAAATATGTTTGCTAATAACAGGCATGGTATTTTATATTTTAATATTGTAAATATGTTTCGTAATTTTCACGGATATTACGTTAATGCTTATAGCGAACCAGCACGTAAAATTTCGAAGTTGTACGTTGACTATCCAGGAAATTTAGTTACTAAACAAGTACGTAATCATATTTTACAGGAAAATTAATAATCATTGTTTTTGTGAGTGTTTAAATATGTTTGCTAATAAGAGGCATGGTATATTATATTTTAATATTGTAAATATGTTTCGTAATTTTCACGGATATTACGTTAATGCTTATAGCGAACCAGCATTTAAAATTTCGAAGCTATACATTAATTATCCACGAAATATAGTTACTAAACAAGTACGTAATCGTATTTAACGGTAACATTAATAACCATTGTTTTTGTGAGTGTGTAAATATGTTTGCTAATAAGAGGCATGGTATTTTATATTTTAATATTGTAAATATGTTTCGTAATTTTCACGGATTTGCTGAAACTGCGTGTATTTGTTTTAAGTTAAATCTGTTTAACATTTTCATAAAATAGAGAAATAATACATATTGTTTCAAATGGAAGCTAGCAGTTTATTGTGGGAAGTAGGAAAACATTAGCTGTATATTATGTGGGGTAACAGTACTAAATAAGTACGTAATCGTGTTTTACAATAAAGTAAAGATTAGCTGTTGTGCAATTATCTCAATCTTATAATAATAAGACAAGAGTATTGCAAGCAATTAACGAAAATAGCAACGAAAAAGTAAGTACAAAAGTGTTCGGTAGCCGTTTAGAATTAACAAAAATTTGGCAAAATGTTATTACAATCAATACAATTCGTAAACTTTGTATTGATAGCTATTTATTTCCTGTATCTACAAAAATGCCGTTGACTGTCCAATACAGAGGTTTGAGCTTTTAAGCGCACAGAAATCATAAAACCTCGAATTTCGAAGTGTTTTCGAATAATGGACCACTAAAATTTTAGTTTTTTTAGTGGCGTATTTCCGGAAAGCTCTCCGCAATCTTTGTGTGGCTCGAAGCCGAAATTTAACGGTTAGTCAAGCATTTATGCAAATCCGCAGGTTAATTGAAATAGTCGATTTTGTAACCGTCAGTCTGGAAGTCACGGCGGCAATTATAATGTCTACAGTACTTTTTCAAATTATTATTACATAACTCTGGACCCTGCGCGTATAATACTTGGAACAGCTATTCTTCCTTGTGCTGTCGTAAGGCTAACTTCAACCGGTCGTCCTTGGTTCCAAATATTTTCTTACCTTAGTTCTCGGAAATCGATCTTTGCTTTGTAAACTTTTTGTAATAGGAATGTAGCGGCGCCCTCCATTGATATCACCCGCGAAGCCTTCGATTTTGATAGCGATCAAGAGACCGTTGCAGCTCATCCTCTGTATGTAGAAGCATAGACAATATCTTGAGAAATTGTCGCGAAACAGTATGTTTCTTTGAAAAAGTGGTTTAAACTTTCTAGAATATCCAGTTTCTTTTGTGGTCTCACAGTCTAGCTATAAATCCTCGTAATAAGTACTGATGGGAAACTTTTTACTAGTATAGTAGCTAAATATTTTATACTTATGGTTATCATATTATAAGATGTTGACACTTTTGCAGCGCTATTTCCCGTGGCAAATGTGGATGCCTTTATGCCTGACGCATTTGCTGGCTTTGTTTTTAAATACACTCTCAAGTTTGAGTTGCTTTGAAAATGCAAATGAAAATTTGCACCTTCATGTCCTCGAACATTCCAGCGGTTTTATGTCAATTTTGTTGCATTTAATGTTTGCAAAATGAAGTCATCTATTCACAGAATTTTATATACTACAATTATTAACATATTTCTTTCCCACGAAGTAGCACAGATATTTTATTTTTATATCGTTACAATACAAATATGATTAGTTCTAAACCGAGGTAAATTTATTAAAATCCCTTGCGAATAGGCTAACAACAGCTTCCATTTAGCATTTCTGCGATCTTCCTACGTTCAGTTGGGTAATTTTATGTTTCTGTAATGACGCGCTTAACATTTTTTCAGCGTAAAAATTACATTAACCTTAACAGCGGCAAAAAAATAATGTGTAAGTTAGTCGTTGGTCTTAATTTGAGAAATCCTGTCCATAAAATAAAATACCGCAAGGTTATAATTTGCTTTGTGTTTTTGTACAAACTAAACCCAGAAGACTGTCTTGAATTTAAATAGATTTAAGGCCAAAATTGAGAATATACCGGCGTAACACACGGGATTTTATAATACAGATTGATATAAACACAGTAACTTTTATAGTAATCAAAATTGATCGAAAATTCTAAATAATCAGTTTTAGTTTCCAAGGTGGTGTCAAATCAAGCTGCAAACATTAGATTTATAAACCGAATAGCAACTAGTCGCCAGTGAGTCGGTTTAAGACCTTCGTCCTCGTTTCCCGCCAGGAAATTCCCTCTATGCTGCTTAACTCTATTTAATTGCTGCGATTCGATATATCTACCGAATTGTACTCGCTTCACCTGAGTAAATTTCATGTAAAATTTAAGTCGGACGTTTTAAATAACTTCTTCGTTTTCTATGAAAGATGTCAGTTAGGTTCATGTATTTTAAACAGCAATCGGTAGAAGCTTTTTACTTCTCATGCCGTATAGGTGAAGGGAAACTAAAAACAAGTGCACGAGAAAATTGCGCACAGAAAAACTTTGCTGTCATAAATGCGCACAAAAATAATGCGCACATGAAAAATTGCGCACACAAAAAAACGCCTACACAGACAAATGTACATACCAAAAATTGCCCATACGGAAAAATGTCTACACGACATAGAAAAGAAACACATATAGTCGCAGTTCCAAGTACCATAAATATTTATAGGTGTAGGTAACCATTCATCTCCCTCTTATAAAGATTACAGGGGTATTCTATTTTTATCGTTATTGATATCTTATGATATTCGTACGAAATAATTTTCATTATGATTTCATTAAGTATAGTCAAATAATAATTAAGTTAGTTATTTTTAAACAGTTTTTTACTTCTCATGCAGGGAAACTAGAAAAAGTGCACGAGACAATTGCGGACAGAAAGATCTCTGCTGTCATAAATGCGCACAAAAATAATGCGCACATGGAAAATTGCGCACACGGAAAAACGCCTACACAGACAAATGCACATCCCGAAAAATGCCTAGACGGAAAAATGTCTACATGAGCAAATGTACACCCAGAAGAATAGACATATATTGTAATTTTCACATAAAGGTGAAGATGTATGCGCTGTTCCAAATACCACAGATACTTATAACTGTAGATAATCATTTATTTCCCACTTATAAGAATACAGAGGTATTCTATATCTATTGTTATTGATATCTTATGATATTCGTATGCAATAATTTTCATTACAATTTCATCAACATGTCTACACGACCAAATGCACATATAGAAAAATATACAAATATAATCATTTTCACATAATGACAAAGATTATGTGCAGTTCCAAGTACCATAGATATTTATAGGTGTAGATAATCATTCATCTCCCACTTATAAGAATAAAGGAATGTTCTGTTCCTATTGTTATTGATATCTTATGAAATTAAATAATAATTAAGTTAATTAATTTTAAACAGCAATCATTAGAAGATTTTTACTTCTCATGCCGTATAGATGCAGGGAAGCTAAAAAAAGTACACGAGAAAATTGCGCACTAAAGAACTTTGCTGTCATAAATGCGCACAGAAAGAATGCCCACATTGAAAATTGCGCACACGAAAAACGTCTACACAGCCAAATGCACAAACCGAAAAATGCCCACACGGGCAAATGTCTACACACACAAACATACACACATATAGTAATTTTCACATAAAGATGAACATGTATGCGCATTTCCAAGTATCAGAGATGTTTATAACTGTAGATAACCATTCATCTTCCACTTATACGAATAAAGAAGTATTCTGTTTCTATTTTTATTGATATCTTATTATATTCGTATGCAATAATTTTCATTATAATTTCATCAAGTATAATTAAATAATATTTAAATTAGTTAATTTTAACCAGTAATCGTTAAAAGCTTTTTACTTCTCATGCCGTATAAATGCAGGGAAACTAGAAGAGTGCACGAGAAAATTGCGCACTGAAAGAACTTTGCTGTCATAAATGTGCACAAAAATAATGCGCACATGGAAAATTGCGCACACAAAAACACGCTTACACAGACAAATGCACATACCGAAAAATGCCCACACGGGAAAATGTCTACTCGACATAGAAAAGACACACATATAGTCATTTTCACATAATGATGAAGATGTATGAGCGGTTCCAAGAAACAATTATTCGTTTGGTACGTAGGCGCTTCATAACTTTGCTTTTCCAAAATTGCGGAGTAGCTTTTATGAAAAATCACAGCGGCCTTATTTTTCAAGCTAGAATGTTCGGCAAAAAATTATTCGGTTTCTGGAAGGCACTTCATAACTTTCCCTTTTCAAAATTGGAGAGTAGCTTTTATTAAAGATCACAGCGGCCTTATTTTTCGAGTTAGAATGTTCGGCAAAATATTATTCGGTTTGTACGTAGCGCTTCATAAGTTTGCTTTTCCAAAATTGCGGAGTAGATTTTATGAAAAATCACGGCGGCCTTATTCTTCAAGCTGGAAAGTTCGGCAAGAATTATTCGGTTTGTACGAAGGCGCTTCTTAACTTTCTCTTTTCAAAATTGAACAGTAGCTTTCATGAAAAATCCCAGCGGCCTTATTTTTCAAGCTGGAAAGTTTGGCAAAAATTATTCGGCTTGTACGAAGGCGCTACATAACTTTCCCTTTTAAAAATTGCAGAGCAGCTTTTATTAAAAATCACAGTGGCTTTATTTTTCAAGCTGGAAAGTTCCGCAAAATTATTCGGTTTGTACGTAGGCGCTTCATAAGTTTGCTTTTCCAAAATTGCGGAGTAGCTTTTATGAAAAATCACAGCGGCCTTATTTTTCAAGCTGGAAAGTTCGGCAAAAATTATTCGGTTTGTACGTAGGCGCTTCATAAGTTTGCTTTTCAAAAATTGCGGAGTAGCTTTTATGAAAAATCACAGCGGCCTTATTTTTCAAGCTGGAAAGTTCGGCAAAAATTATTCGGTTTGTACGAAGGCGCTTCTTAACTTTCTCTTTTCAAAATTGAACAATAGCTTTCATGAAAAATTACAGCGGCCTTATTTTTCACGCTAGAAAGTTCGTCAAGACTTATCCGGCTTGTACGAAGGTGCTTCTTAACTTTCCCTTTTCAAAATTGCAAAGTAGCTATTATGAAAAATTACACCGGCCTTATTTTTCAAGCTAGGAAGTTCGAAACAATTTCTTCGGTTTGTTCAAAGGCTCTTCATAACGTTCCCTTTAAAGTAGCTTTTATAAAAAATCACAGCGGCCTTATTTTCAAACTGGAAAGTTTGTAAAATTTATTCGGTTTGTACAAAGATGGTTCATAACTTTGCCTTATTAAAATTGCAAAGTACTTTACACGAAAAATCACAGAGTCCTTATTTTTCAAGCTAAAAAGTATGGCAAAAATTATTCGGTTTGTAGGAAGGAGCTTCATAACTTTGCTTTTCCAAAATTGCGGAGTAGCTTTTATGAAAAATCACAGCGGCCTTATTTTTCAAGCTAGAATGTTCGGCAAAAAATTATTTGGTTTCTAGAAGGCACTTCATAACTTTTCCTTTTCAAAATTGGAGAGTAGCTTTTATTAAAAATCACAGCGGCCTTATTTTCGAGCTAGAATGTTCGACAAAATAGTATCCGGTTTGTACGAAGGCGCTACATAACTTTCTCTTCTAAAAATCGAGAGTAGCTTTTATTAAAAATCACAGTGGCTTTATTTTTCAAGCTGGAAAGTTCGGCAAAAATTATTCGGTTTGTACGTAGGCGCTTCATAAGTTTGCTTTTCCAAAATTACGGAGTAGATTTTATGAAAAATTACGGGGGCCTTATTTTTCAAGCTGGAAAGTTCGGCAAAAATTATTCGGTTTGTACGAAGGCGCTTCTTAACTTTCTCTTTTCAGAATTGAACAGTAGCTTTCATGAAAAATTATAGCGGCCTTATTTTTCAAGCTGGAAAGTTTGGCAAAAATTATTTGGCTAGTACGAAGGCGCTACATAACTTTTCCTTTTAAAAATTGCAGAGTAGCTTTTATTAAAAATCACAGTGGCTTTATTTTTCAAGCTGGAAAGTTCGGCAAAAATTATTCGGTTTGTACGAAGGCGCTTCATAACTTTCCTTTTCCAGAATTGCAGAGTAGCTTTCATGAAAAATCACAGCGGCCTTAGAAAGTTCGGAAAAAAATTATTCGGATTGTACGAAGGCGCTTCATAATTTTCTGTTTCAAAAATTGCAGAGTAACTTTAAAAAAAATCACAGCGACCTTATTTTTCAAGTTAGAAATTTTGGTAAAATTATTCGGTTTATACGAGGCGCTTCTTAACTTTCCCTTTTCAAAAATGTAGAGTAGCTTCTATGAAAAATCACAGCGGCCATATTTTTCAAGTTGGAAAGTTGCCGGTTTTCTTTTGGGAAATAAACGATACCAAAAATATTTACGCTTCCAGTTGCCAAGTTTTTCAAAAATCTATCGTCTCGTAACGTGATACAAAGCCACACACATACGGACCTTTTCTAAAACGCACTTTCCTCCTTTTTCCTAGACTTTCAGTTAACTTTTCGTAATCTAATTTTTCGATAAAATTAATGTTTTATCTATGCGTGCAGTATATTAACTATTATCAGAAATTTGCAGCACTCTAAGCGAAATATTTTACTTTTTTTTACTAAATCTAAGCTAATGATAACATAAATGTTTTCTATTTTTTTTATTTTTGTGTGTTTCTAATGAGTGATAATATTTATTTAGAAGTTTTTAATGCATTAACATCAAACAATTCGAATTAAAACAGCATAAAGTAGACATAAGGAAGCAATTACAAATGTGATAGTCGGCCAATTAACTCGGTTTAACTTCCTACATTCCTCATATAATACTTAAAATAACTTTTAATATCTTCATCCCTTTAAAGGAAGTTGACACTAGATCTATAACACATAGTATATTTGCAACAGCTTAAATCTAAATGATAGGAAACTACAGTCTTCACGACAAAAATACAAGTGAAATTAAAAACATTTTAGTGTAATTGTTGTTTTATGAGCGGAGAATTTGAATTTAATGCGGCGTTTTGTCATAGGAGGTTATTTTTAGTTGGTATTTTTCTGCCAACCGCAAGTCGGTTTGTGTGTTATACATTTGAAGTTTAATTTTTTTTGGGCAAAATGGTAACTTAGTCGCTGTTTGGAGAAATAGTTCATAAATGCGTTTTATTACAAAACCCTTAACAGAAAAATCGTTATACCGCTGCCGCCAAAATTTATCTGCTTGTTATCTCCTGTGACAACCATATCAATAACGGTTATGCGGTTTTATATATTTCCAACAGAATAACACATTGTGCAGTCACTTTCTACGAAATGAAGTAATCTCTTACTATAATTTATTTGAAGTATTGATGTTGCTTTCTGCTGGTAAATTATTTAGTTTTCAACTAATTTGATAAAGGATTAATATAAATAATAAGCTGCACTTCGTAATGAACTTGGTAAACTATACCGTAGGTTAATTTAACAAAGCCATTTTAATTAATTTCATACCAAACGAGGCGAAGGACAGAACACAATGCGGTTTATATTTTCGGATTTTTAGACGGTAAATTTATGCAGAACTAAAAAACCGGTGCTACGTTTTGTTTTAGTTTTTTGTGTTGTATGCTAAAACTAGGAAGACATGATTAAAATTAGAAGGTCTGTAATTCGTTTTTTATGGAAATAAGTTTATTTTCTGAGGAATCTTGCATGCCTCATTAGTTCCTTTATTTGTAAAAAAGATTTGCTTACATAAAATTAATTTTTGTGTCCCCGGAATTAATGCGCCAGTTTGGACGTCGAAAATATATAAGGAATAGGTATAACGGCGGTCTACTGACAGCCAGTTAAATAATGTGTCGACCACTATAACTGTCACAATTTCTTAAACCCACAGTCACCTCAGTTCAAGCTGAGCTAGTATTTGACGCCCACGTTTTATTATTAATGAATATCGAGTTCATTCACAAATTCCATTGCTCTTTCCTTCATGCGCATATTTAATTAATCAGACTTAGAGATTAAGCTTGAAACATTATTTCATAATTGCTGCACAATGGCGTAACCGAGAGAAAACTGTGGGGGTCTACCTCTTTATAGAGTGTTTTTCGTCTTACGTAATTAGAAGTGTTTCTAAAATGCTTAAACTTGGCCGTAAAACATATTTTATTGGCGCCCTGAAATAATAAAGTTTAAATTGGTTGCTTCGATTTTGTTAATAAATTTAGAAATAAAAAATGAGCGTTGTTAGAAGTGGGGGCTACGTCCCAGAAACAGCGTTTGTTATCTTAAAAATTGAAAAATTACTATAATACAAAAAAAAAATAATAATTATGTTCAAACCAAACAGGAAGCTAAAAGGTATATTTTTAAATGTTAAAAATTAAACACAATTTAAATTTAAAATTTGGGGAATTTCCAAAAATTTTTCAAAATGTAAACAAATTTAGAAATAGGTGCGAATAATCTAGTCAGTTTGTTTTCCAATTCTTATCCATTGGGAAAATTATTGCTTGGCAATTAACAACAATTTGTAAAGAATATGTGCTAAATCCAAGTTATTGTAGCATGCAATGCTAGTCCACTGTTGTTTAACAATTGCCTTATGACTTTCTAGGCAGCCTATTTTTGCTGCAAAAGATTTGCGTTTGTAAGATACGTATTTTTAAATATTCGTTAATAAATTTATTGTTTGATTTTATTGCATTTTTGGTTTTTATATATTTTGTCACTGTATATTCTTAATCTAATCAGGAAGTCATTATTTCCATTACTCAAGGCAGGTTCGTTATAAACTAACCACCATTTTCAAAGAATATTTGGTTTTATGAATTTCCACACTTCCATTTTTGAAAATTATATCACATATAGAAAAAGCTTCTAAATAATTACATATTTCTGTTCCGGTTTATTTATTTATTTTCTTCTTCTTTTTCTTCTTCTTCTTCTTCTTCTTCTCCTTCTTCTTCTTCTTCATCTTCTTCTTCTTCTTCTTCTTCTTCTTCGTACATCCTTTTGCCCTTTAGGACATCGGATTTATTTATTTATCAAGTAATAAAATACGGAATATACAAAATTTTGTTTTTATTTAATTCCTTTTTAATATTTTTCACTAGACTTAATCGAACCAAGCATGGTACTTCGTTGAAATTTAATTATAAAAACATTCTAATTACAAATGTGTTGATTAGGAATTTTCACATGGCCATGTTTAATTAGTTCTAAATTAAATCAAATTTGGAGATTGTCTGTAGCGTCGTTATAAAGCATGTACAGCAGACGCTCGATAACGTGAACTAATTCAGACCCGAGTGTGTTCACATTATCGAGGGTGTTTTTTTAATCAGCTAATTATTAAAAGAAACGTTTAATAACACAATTAATATTTTTTTGCTAATTATGTTTCCCGCACTTAGTGCAACCTCGTCTACGATTTTCACTTTGTCACTCAATCTTAAACACTTTCTTTTATTGGATGTGGATGCCATAGTCGTAATACATAAACGCATGTAATATGCCTGACTTAAGTTTAACAACGACTAATATGAAATCAGCGCTGCTCCTACAAATAATTTGCTGAGAGTCACGTATGTACCTCATAAAAACAATATAAAAAGGAAATGTTTACGTTATCGAGCTGTACAGGTTGTTTACGTTATCTGGCGTTCCATTTGATCCTACAGTAAGGATTTTGTGTTTACATTAGCATGATGTTTCCTTTATCCGGTGTTTAAGTTATCGAGCATCTGCTGTATTTTATTAAATTATTTTATTATGGTTTACATATCTTTAAGCAGGGAGATACCAACCTAGATTTTCGGTAATAGCAAACGTCCGCGAAAATTATATTATTTATAGTATAATTTCTAATATTAATTTAACAGCAGTTGCTTGTTTGAATAACTTTAATAGTTTTAATGCAATGATAAATTGTTTTACATGTAAAAAAGGTCTATCTGTGGTTGTAATCCGAGATGAAAGTATGCAGGAACTCTCCGGAACGCCCTTCCTGTAAAAGATTTGAAAATGGAACTCAACAACAAAGAAAAATAATAATTTATTTTTGGTAAACAATCGGCAACAAAAACAGTGAAACCAAAATAAACAAAGAATTATTTTTCACTGAAATCTGTGCTGCTCATATAGCTGCCCGACGATGGATAGCGGTTGGTGAGGGTAGAAGCACGGTCAACACTCGTCCATTGCACACCACACCACAATAATTACAGTTACATTACAATAATTACATATTTCTGTTCCGGTTTATTTATTTATCTTCTTCTTTTTCGTACATTCTTTTGCCCTTTAGGGCATCGGATTTATTTATTTATCAAGTGATAAAATACGGAATATACAAAATTTTGTTATTATTTAATTCTTTTTTAATATTTTTCACTAGACTTAATCGAATCAAGCATGGTACTTCGTTAGAATTTAATTATAAAAATACATGCTAACTACAAATCTGTTGTTTATGAATTTCCACATGGCCATGTTTAATTAGTTCTAAATTAAATCAAATTTGGAGATTGTTTGTAGCCTCGTTGTAAAGCATGTATTTCGAAAATGATTTTATTAAATTATTTTATTATGGTTTACATACTTTTAATCCGGGAGATGCCAACCTAGAATTTCGGTAATAACAAACGTCCGCGAAATCTATATTATTTATAGTGTATTTTCTAATATTAATAGGTACTTGTTTGAATAACTTTAATAGTTTTAACGCAATGATAAATTGCTTTACATGTGAAAAAGTTCTATCTGTGGTTGTAATCAGAGGTGAAAGTATGCCGGAACTCTCCGGAACACCGTTCCGGTAAAAAAATTGAAAATGGAACATAGAAAAATAATAGTTTATTTTTCGTACACAATCTGCAACAAAAACAATAAATCCAAAATAAACACAGAATTATTTTTCACTGAAATGTGTGCTGCTCATATACCTGCCCGACGATGGATAGCGGTTGCTGCGGGTAGAAGCACGGTCAACACTCGTCCATTGCACACGACACCACGTGTACGTCGAAAGCTTGTTGTGTTGCGTTTTAGTAAAGTGTTCCGGCAAGACATTTTTTTTCTACTTTCATATCTTATTGTATTGTATGGAATTTTCTTTATGCTTGGTGATTTTATTTATAAAAACCTTATTAAATAGATTAACTGTTATAATTAAATGAAACAATTACGAGGGTCAACAAATCTGCATTAGCAATATCACAAAATTATTGATAACATAATAATTAAACGAAAGTATACGAATGTTGTACGACAGAAAAATATTTCATAAAATAACTTCTCTATAATGACAATTTGTGGTTGTTATTATTACATTTCTATGCTGTTATACTTGCTGTTATAGCCGATAGTTGCTACAGTCGAGAGTCTACTGTACATGATGGTCAATGGGTATTTATTTGAAAAGTAACTATAGTTTATATCCTACTATTAAGATTTCCATGTGTTTTGTTGTTTTTATTATTTTCTTTATTTTTGTTTATTTTATGGTGTAGATTTACCTAGATCGAATTTCAGCTACATTGATCGTTTGCTATACCAGTAATATTTTAGCTGTCGTTACATATTTATAATCCAATCAGGAAGGTATTATTGGCGTTTTTAAAACTTTGACGAGTGACCAGGGCTAGTTCGTTGGAAGGTGATTTTATATATGGTAACTATATCAGGAAGATTACCTATGATATTAAAATACAATTACCAACAAATCTGCATTAGCAATACCATTAAAATCGCTGGTAACATAAGAAAGTATAAAAGTTAAACAAACGTATATGGAAGTTGCAAGACAGAAAAATGTTACCTATTTCATAAAACAATTTCTCTATAATGACAATATGTGGTTGCTCTACTTTAACAGCTATGCTCTCGTACTTGCTGCTATAGACTGCTATAGAGGTATATATATATCCACTACCAAGAGTCTACCGTACTTGAACTATAGGTATTTGTTTGAAAATCAATTATAAATCATATAATCTAGTAATTTGAATTTACACAGGTCCGTATTATATTTTTTTAATTTACTTATTGATTAAATAACTTCCACTAGTACGAGGCTTGTTCTAATGAAACCCATCTATGAGTAACTTAGCCTTGAAAACAATTGCAATAATTCAAATAACGTTTGGTAATGTTAGTAGTGTTTGTAAGCAA
The DNA here is from genome assembly GCA_014611495.1 of Limonius californicus. NCBI lineage: Eukaryota > Metazoa > Arthropoda > Insecta > Coleoptera > Elateridae > Limonius > Limonius californicus. The sequence goes on along the minus strand of JABXWE010008912.1, from coordinate 3,554 downwards.
CACATTAACAAGTTTCTGCCGTTTGAATTTGATTCTGACTTTTAAAACTTCGATTTTGAAATGGCGTTTGTTGTTTGATCAGCGTGCGGTCCTACAATTTTTATGCGTTGAAGGTGTGCAGCCATTGCAGATTCATACGCAAATGCAAGCAGTGTAAGGAAATGCATGTATTGTGTACCCAACTGTGAAGGAATGGTGCCGAAAATTTAAGAATGGAAAAGAGGAGACTTAGGATGAGCCGCGACCAGGTGCACGGTGTCCTGCATTAACAGAAGACCATATGGCATGTGTGGAAGGCCTTATTAGAGAAAATCGTCGAATTTCAATTAGAAAAATTTCAGAAATTGTTGGTGCGAGTGTAGGATCTGTCCATTGTACGAGGGGGTATTGAGAAGTACTTAGCTACCTACCTACCATATAAAACGCCACAATAATTCAAAACCAAATTTTATTTATTCAACATAATCTTCTTTAAGACTTATACATTTAGCGAACGTTCATAAAGTAGGTAATTCTAAGCTGTTAAAAAAATATTTGTCTTGGTCTGCAAACCACTCGTCATTTGTCGAAAATCTTTTACCTTTCAAATGTTTTTTGAGTTTTGGGAACAAATAACAGTGCTAAATCCGGAGAACAGGGCGAGTGGTCAACCAATTCACAACCAATGTCATCAATTTTTTGCAGTGCAATCAATGACTTGTGAGCAGGAGCGTTGTCTTGCAAAAAGAGCACACTTCTGGCAAGTCTTCCGCGGCGTTTTTCCACAATTTTCTTACGTAATTTAGTTAGCAATTCAGTATAATATGCTCCTGTGATAGTTCTACCTCGTTCCAAATAATCTATTAGAATTATCCCATCTTTGTCCCAGGAAACTGCCAACCGATTTTTGAACACGGAATTGTTTGGGTCCTAGAGAACCAACATGCTTCCATTGTTTGGATTGCTCTTTAGTGTCTGCCTCATAGTGATGGATCCACGTTTCGTCCATAGTAACAAGCCGATCCAAAAAGTTTGAGGAATCTTCCGCAAAACGGCGGCAGATTTCCTTTGACGTTGCAAATCGAACGCGGTTCTGATCAACGTTCAAGCATCTTGGAATCCATTTGGCCGAAAGCTTTCTCATACCTAAGTCGTGATGAATGATGCGACACACACTTTCACAAGAAATGTGCAATGCTTCTGCAATATTTTTAATCCCAATACATCGATTTTCTAAAATCATATCATGGACTGAATCAATGTTTTCCGGAGTGGTCACAGAAATTGGTCTTCCAGGGCGGTGCTCATCTTTCACTTCTGATCTTCCACTTTTATATTCCGCAACCAAGTTTTTAATAGTGGCGTATGAAGGACACTGGTTACCTAAGGTTTCTATCATATCAGCAAACATTTCTTTGCCCGATAACCCTTTCAAAAATAAATACTTAATAACTGACCGAAACTCGAGTTTTTCAAATGCTATATTTTTCTCAGACATGCTGTTTTCAAAAATTCACAGTTTGATCACCGTTCAACTTATGTATGTCACACTTGTTATTTATACATCATAATTGTAACCATAGCAACTTACACAACAGCAACATATTATTTTCTTTACTAGAAACTTTCCAGGCTAACTAGATATCAATACCCCCTCGTATTGTTCGTAATCTGGGTTACAGCAAAGTTTGTTCGCAATGGATTCCTCGTCTCTTGTCTAATGAATAAAAATGCTTGCGAATGGGCTTATCTCTACAACACCTCACAACCTATGGTCAAAGTGGTGATGACTTTCTTCTGTCAATAGTTGCTGGTGACGACACTTGTGCCATTACTACGAATCATCTAGTAAGTTATCGTCGATGCAGTGGAAACATTCAAGTTCACCACCACCGAAGAAGTTTAAGGCACAACCTTCTGCATGCAAGGTGCCGTTAACATTTTTTTTTTCGACCATGAAGGACCCTTGTTTATAGAGTTTAAGGAACCTGGAGTAAATGTCAATGCAAATCTGTACAATGAAACTTTGAACAATCTTCATCAAGCAATAAGAATGAAACGTCTAGGAAAACTTACGCGTGGGGTCATTTTGCTGTATGACAATGCTACGCCTCATGTTGTTAATGTGGCAAAAGAAAATCTTCAACGAAAGAAATGGGGGGTTTTAGAGCATCCACCCTATAGCCCGGATCTATGGCCTTGCGATTTCCATATTTTTGAAGAAGGCATTAAAAGTTCGGCATTTTGAGTCTGACGCAGAAGTACAGATAGATTGTTATGTAATTTTCAAATTGGCCGCTACACTTTAGTAATTCCGTAATTCGTTTGCCGCTTCGTAGGAATGAATATCGCTGTTTTAATTGAATTCTTATTTTGGGTTACCATTTCGGTATTTTGTTTTGTCTTTCGAAGTTCGAGATATGTCAACAGTCTCCTTTGTGTTAAAATCGCAAGCTCTTGTTTTTCTCGCGTTCGACCTCTGATTTTTCCGAGAATTCATGTGTCATAAAAATCTTTCTAGAACATTCCAGAAGATTTCGTAATGTTGTGCAATATCATTTGGGAGAAGTGCAGGTCCCCATGGCATTTTGAGTTAGTCCAGTCTAGACCTTGTGGGCTTCGGTTGTCCGAAATCTCCATCAATCGGCAACTGTATTTACGCAATGTATTGGGAGTAGACTCTGATCCCCTGACCGAGTTGGATGTACGAGCATCGGGTTTTCCTTCTACCGTGGCGTTTCATGCTGTTCATTCACGTTACCGTACCGAATATTTGCTTCAGGCAAAAGTAAAGAATCGACTAGCAAGTCGGATAATTACGAAACAGCAGATTATCGCCTTGTTAGTGCACAGTGCAGTTACTTGTGCGTCTAGATTTTTATCGGATCTCAACGGATTAGTAGGAACCCCGTGCCAGCATTGTGGGCGCAAGTGTACGCCTTGTTTCCAACCTCGTCAAAATCAACAATTTCGCGGAGCGGGACACCCATTCTTTTGCTCCAAGCGGTCCTGAAGGACGTTGTCGACCCCATTCCCTGTCTTCCACCGGGGTTCTACACCTTGATCCTGGCGCTAGCCGTCTTCAATACAAGGTAAAGAAAAACTTGCCGTTTTGTGTTTTGGGAAGCCAAAAACGTTTCAAGAATCTTGCAAAATTCAAACTTATGGACCTCGTTTTGTATCGACCCTTAGACACGGTCTTTTTGTTAACTGTATTCAGCAGAAGAAAAAGATATTAATGTTAAACTATTTCTGTGAACCCTACGCCCCCGGGAAACGCAGTTATTGAAGTCATTAAATGTAGCGTGACCAGCGGCGTAGAATTGTATGCCAACGTTCGAAATTATTACTGTTTGTGTTCTACGTTATAAAGTTGCCTCTCACTGCTATATATTTTTATATGTCCTGTGCCATTTTTGACAGTTCATTATATGTATGCTAAAATTTCGCATGTCTTTTATTACTGTGTTTTAAAGTACTTGTGTAAGGATTTTGCAAGCTTTAAGATCTAGGAAAAAGCACAAAAGAAAGGTGCTGCAGCTGCAGCTGGACTTGAAAGGTGGCGCCCACTTATT
>JABXWE010008911.1:0-35895 GCA_014611495.1 Limonius californicus | reverse complement strand
TTCTTTGCATATTCATATGCTCCATTACGTACTGAGCGATTCAGTGAAAACCCCAGCTTCCTATCTTTTTTCGTTTATTAATTAAAGGAGTTTGAAGTTTCAAACTTCCAAGCTTCGTAGAGGGCGCCACAGGAAAATTACGGAGTTCTTCAAAAAAAATATCGATAGCCCCTTGCGAGGTCTATCGACATATGAAGTTTAAAAAAATTCCTTGGAGCAGTTTTTGAGAAATATTTTTTTGAAAATTTCCAAAATTTTGAAAATTCGTAATTTAGGCCCCTTATAATTTTTCAAAAAACTTTTTATATCACCTCATTTTACCCTTCATATACTATTCAGAAAATAAAAATCATTTGAATCGATTCATCCGTTTTCGAGTAATTGGGCGTTAAACTCAAAATTTTCAAAAAATCATAGCGGCCTTCATTTTAAAGCTAGCGAGTTCGGCAAAAAACTAACAGATTTGTCTTATGACCCTCTATCGTTATCCGCGATAAAAGTTTCAAAATTGTAATCACGAAAAAAGTGATACCAAAAAACATGCGTAACTTCCGCTTCCGGTTTCGGATTTTTTTGAAAAGCTTATTTTTTCGATGAATTTTCGATACACCCCCGCATTCCAAAGCGCATCAAAATCGGAGCAATACTTTCGGCTGTAGGAGCGTCACATACGTACGTACATACGTACATACGTACCCACCCACAGACAGACATTTTTTAAAAACCACTTTTTTGGGTTCCTAGAGACCCAAAACGGATATATCCGTTAAAATCTCGATTTCGAAAATTTTCATGATTTCAATACTTACCCTATACCTATAAGGTATGGGAAAGTAAAAATGGGATGTACTACTACAGAAATCGAATAAAAAATTAGAGTTATTGGTTTTCCAAATATTTTTCAAAATTGGGATATACTTCCACAGAAGTAGCCCTTATTCCATTTACTTATACCTGTTAAAAATGGAAAACATCAATAGGCTATCCAAATGTAGAATTATGAAAGCAACCATTCCTCCGATATCTACAAAATAGAAATGTCAAATAGATGAATGGTATTTAACGTAGTCATCAGTATTAGAATGAATGCCTATAGAGGCAGCCCTAGTTTAGCTTATTTTCACGAAACATGTCCAAAGCCATAAATAATTTACTGCAACTATTTCTGCGATGTCGATAATATAAATATTTCAAAATTTAGATTTAGATCAGGAATTAAAAGCAAAACTATTTATCCAATACATCCTTCCGGTTCTCACCTACGCCGCCGAAACCTGGACCTTGACCAAGAAAAATAAACTTAAATTGCTAGTGACGCAAAGAGGAATGGAAAGAGCGATGTTGAGCATAACATTAAGACATCGTAAACGAATGGATACGAGGAAAAACTAAGGTACAGGATATAATAGAGAAGATACTTCAGTAGAAGTGGCAATGAGCGGGACATCTAGCAAGACTTGCGAACAATAGATGGACAAAGGTGGTAATACAGTGGAGACCCAGGTTGGGAAGGCGATTTATAGAAAGACCACCAATGCGTTAGACAGACGATATTAAAAGACTTGCAGACTACGAGTGGATCTAAACGGCACAAGATAGAACAAAATGGAAATCACTAGGAGAGGCCTACATCCGGAATGGATTGATATAGGCATGATGATGATGATGATATATTTTTGCAACAAACATTTTAATGGATACTGATTTAATATGCAAATCTTACAGAAATAGCTCTTGTTAAACCTACTTTCACATTAGATGTCCCCCACCCCTTGTTCAGTCCAGTCTATTCATAAACTTAACTTAGATAAAATCTTCAATACACAAGCAGAATGTAGTTCAATTTTTCAGTTGTCGAAAAAAACATTTACAATGTTAGGCGTTCTCGATGTAATTGTAAAGGGACCTGGACATTTCGTCCAAAATCCACAACGCCCAACGCTCTATTCTACCCATAACGCCCAATATTAATACAGGAACGCAACACCAACGCCCAAAATTCTGATTTACCCTATATTTTCTTTCAGTTAAGCTCGGTTCATTGCTTATTTACTTTAGTGTATGTACTATTCGTCTAATAAGTACTTAACAATTTGTGGAGGACAAAACGCCCAACGCGCCCACATCCCACAAAGTGCCTACAACTCACAATGCCACTAACGCCCAACGTTAGGCCAGCGACAGGACACCCAACGTGACCATTCAATTAAATATATTTACAAGACATACAGATTCCGATAATATATAGCTCGTATATAATCACTTTTGTATTTGGACGATTCAACGTAAGCTAGAATTGGGTGATATAGTCGTGTTGGGCGTTCTGTTTGTATCCTAACTTTAGTTATTGTGGACTTTGAGGACACATTTCGAATTGAGCGATGGGGTCACGTTCGTCTTGGTGTCCCCCACAAATTGTTAAATATTAGAAGAATAGTACATACACTAAGGAGATAAGCAATGGACTGCGTTTAGACGAAGGGAAATGTAGGGTCGAATTGGGTGACGTGGTCACGTCACGTTGGGTATTCTGTACCTGTCGGGCATTTTGGGCTTTGTGGTCATATTCAGAATTGGGTTATGTGGTTGCGTTGGGAGTTGTGTCCCTCCAATAACTTTGGGTGTTGTGGGCAGAATACAGCGTCCGATGTTATGGACTTTGGGCGAAGAATCCTAGACCCATTGCAAATAATATGATTCAGGAGCCGTCCCTCTCGTGCCTATTTGCACAGAAACTGTGTAGCATTAAAAAGGCAATTCATATGTGCAACTGTAAACGTATACTGTGAATTATGTAATAATTGATGTTTATATAGTTGAACATTGTCAACAATATAGATCTCCAGTAGGGGAGCCAACTGTAAATGTATATCTGAAACCATTTTTAATATCACGGTATAACCGTAATTTTTAAAAGGTAATTGCCCGTCTTACGTTTTTAATAAATAAGGTAGATACCATATATTAATCGCGTTATTTAGCCTATTGACACAATGGAATGTACATATAAAAATACTTTTTTTTTCGTGCATAGAAAGTTAATTGATTACGGCTTATTTTTTTAAATTGACTTGTAGTCCATACAGGCTAGAATAATGAAAATCAGTATATTTGAAAGCTTGTGCGATGTTGGATGTTCTTTAACAATAGTATATTGCCTATATAGGAATAGCCCCTATTTAGCCTATTGCACAAAAATTGTCGAGAGTTTAGAAATGCCATAGGACAATCAAGTTTAGAAATATAAATGAGTATTTGAAACAGTTTTTTTTAGATGCCAATGACGACGATAATATCAATGGACAAGTAGAACTGCCAATACATGCATATTTGAAAAAAACTTACTGTTATACATATTTTTAAAATTGTATCCTGCGGTAGTCACCTGAGTTAACCTATTTATTAAGAATTTGTGAGAAATTTACCTCTTCAAAAGGAAACTCACTTTACTGATGTTAATCGAGCCTATTTCAAAAAGTTACCGCTTACCATCTACATCAAATGTAGAATGGTAAATGTTAATCTGCAGCCATCTGTCCGCAAAGCAACTAATACTTGCTGTATTTTGATAGAAACTTGAAATACATTTTTATTGCATTTTCTTCTTGGTTTTGGGCTTTTACGCTAGGATTTACGGAAGTTTCTAACTATTTTAGGGCAAGTGTGGTCAATAAGTTTCAGGAACTTCGACAATGAGTTCAAGCTAACTTCCAACCTATCTCTGCTCGCTCTGGTAATTTTATAACCATTTAGATATTTACTCTAGGGATTTTCTTTAATTCCGGAGAAGTCGCCGAAGTTTAAAGTTGTTTATGGAGTCCAAGAGAGCGTGAGGAACCGACAAAATATGATGATGTATTAGTTTCCGCGTGGGCTGTTGGGCACGTAAAGAGGCTCGGTCTGATTAAGTTTCGAGAAAGTTCCGAACTCGTATTCATGCAAAATTATCCTCCAGGTCAGGTGCAAAAAGAGGAATTGAAAGGGCAACATAACTTCGTTCTGCCAAACATTCCTCACCATACGTTCGGCCTTAGGGCGTGAATTTATTAGACCTGGCGATAATTATCACTTTTCTGGGTGTGTATCTGGAAATCGATCGAGCATCCGTAGACGACGAAGCCTTTAATGGTGTCGGACGTTTAATTGAATACGTGCCACCCCCACCGAATTATCATCGAGGTGTTTTTCGATTTCCTGATCGGAAAAAGGGCGGCCCGTATGGATATCGCCTTCAGGTTTTGGTTTTTGCGTGTCGATTTACATTCCTAATTTGTAAGAAATTTAAATGGCGAGTTGGAGATTCTTGCTGCGAGAAGCCAGGAGTGCTTCTTTGCAAGGTGTAAACCAGTTTACGTACATAAAAATGCTGGAAATTCGATGGAATTCGAGCATTAAATTCGTTTAATTGGCACTTAGCAACTAACAAGTTCGAGTTCAGGCCTCTCCTTATTTGCTGCATTAAAATTCGCTGAACGGGTCGCCGGTAATGATCAGTGGCGTACAAATAAATTATTATAGACATAATTTCGTATTTGGGAAATAGTTTAGAAGCGTTAGATGAAGTAAAATATCGGGCGTTTTATTAAATGATACAGTTCGTTGGAAAAACGAGGAATATAATTTGAAATTTGTCTCAATTAATAGGGGATTTCCAGTATGTTCAGGAAATTCCAACTCATTTCAGAATTATATATAATTTACCTGCAAAGTTCAGTTAATATTCAAGTAGTTAGTGGAACAGGCAATTTCGATTCATTTGGTGAATTTAACATAACTATGGAAATTATTTAGATCTGATCAATTTATTACTACTTCCACTTACTTTTCATAGTTGCGAATCAATGCAGTAATTATACATTATCGCGTATCCATGCATGTTTCTGTATTTTAAAGATCTTTTGAAGGAGATATCCCATAGAGTATAACCAATAACATTTTCGACAAGGGTTGGCTGTGGAAAAGAATGCATGTATCTTTACCTAAGCCATACAGTTTAGAACTTTTAGACAGTTAATAGTTACCAATATATAGTTCAGTTATGACAACTATTTTCATTCTAGATCACATAATATTTATATCTGAATAATTAACTTAATATCTGTGGGGATTACGATCTTCATGTACATTTCTTAGTCTTCGACCCCAATGAAACAAAAAACCTTTTAAAATAGTTTTACAAACCTGGGAGAATTTTGGTCTAGCTATCGCTACATTGGCGGTTTTGGTTCATGTCTATAACAAACATTAGTATTCAATTCCAATTAAGAATAAAAACTGTATAGAACAGAAGCTGTATAGATTTCAGAAAAATGGAAATGGTCTGCACTAAACGGTTTAACACATTAAAATATGTGCACTATACATAACAACCAGAAAAGCAATATATTTTTTAAGAACAGTTACACACGGGTACAAACCACTTTAACATAATTCTTGCAGCTCACCATTTGTAACGCAGCATGTTATTTTTTTGGTTATGGCATAAAAATTCCAACTTTGTGATACCTAGATACCTTAGACAGCTTATGTAGTATGAATGATTACAAATTGTATAAGAAAGATTACATTCAGGTTTATCAAGTAATTCAAATGCATATCAGCACGTTAAAAACTTTAGGAAACTTCTACGAAGATTGTTATGCATTCAGGTATAACTACAAATTTCTTATTTATAAAAATAAATAATTGTAGCAAATAAACTATATAATATAGTCCAACTTGCTCAGGACGGGACTCCGGATATAATAAATGTTTACGAAGTAAATAATTGGATTTGTATGGCTTAAGTAAATCTACAACTTTTATCCTTCACAAGAGACCCTTACCGAAAATTTGGTTGATCATACTGTATTTGATACGCTTTTAAAGGACTACTAAAGTGCCCGAAAATATGCTAAAATTAGCGTTTTCTATGTGTCATCGTCGCTATGTTAATACGCGACCTCTTTCTACTTGCGTTTTTAACTGGTAGATAACATAACCAAGATTGAAATAAGGTAAAATATTATCGACAATTTTTTTTTATAAAAACTAAATTATTGTAAAAAATCGGTAAAATCAGTCAATGTGTAAAATATAGGTATGTGGACTTAATTTAGTGAAATTTTTCATCTTATGAGAAACTACCACTCTTTAAGCCTCGAATGAATACAAACCGGATTTATCTAATTTTCTTGCAATCAAAACAATGCCAACACTCTGTTACCTATTCATTTTGCGGTACATTATACGTGTTGTCTTTTACTTTGGCTGCAGTTCGCTTTCCGCGTTCAGGTAGACGACCCTATAGCCCAGGAGGGTTAGGGAAAGGAATACAATGGTTTGTCAATGTAAAAAGTTACATAACATAAGCAAGATTGAAATAAGGTAAAAAATTCTGATAAAAACTTGCCTAAATTACTGTAAAAATCGGCAAAATCAATCAATGTGTGTAATATAGGTATGTGGACTTAATTTAGTGAAATTTTACACCTTATGATTAACTACCACTCTTTAAGCCCCCAATGAATACAAACATAATTAATGTCCGGATTTATCAAATTTTCTTGCAATCAAAACAATGCCAAGACGCGGTTACCTATTTATTTTGCCGCACATTATACGTATTGTCTTTTACATTGGCATGCGCTTTCCGCGTTCAGGTAGACGGCCCTATAGTCCAGGAGGGTCAGGGAAAGGAATACAGTGGTTTGTCAATGTAAAAAGTTACACTGAATTTTTGAACAACGGGTTGGTTTGGGATTCCCTTAAATCGAATCTATTATGTAGTAGTAGAATTCGTTTTTGTTTTTTTTTTTGATGGATTGGATGAAGTAGTAGGGATATCGCGCATTCCCAAATCAAGATTTTAAACCTTAAAATATGACTGCGCTTCTTTTTCTAATACGCAATGCCCTTCTGATTTACACTATTTTTTGGACTAATATCGAGGGAGCCAAAATTACGAAAATCGAAACCTTCAACGATAATCTCATTTCATCTTCGTTTAAAATCGATTTAAAACAGAACACAATTTACTTAAAACGGTTAATTAAGTTGTTGGAAAGCCAATCTATTGTAAATAATTTCAATCAATTTGGGCTGCTTAACGTTACCGATTACTTGTAATAGCAGTTTGCTTTTCTAGATAATTTTTTTTAAATACTCTGAAGTGAAAATAGTTTAGTGTACACATTGGGGTTGGTTTCAGTTCTAGCAACACTAATGCCTTCTCCACTTTCTCTTGGTTGCATACGATATTCGTTCGTTACAAACTGATGCGCGCGTAGTTTCCTGTTTACGCGGTATTAGTTGCTACTAACATTTGCAATTTTATGGTTGGTTAAAACCAGTTTTAAACATAATTTCGCTGTCGGAACTAAAACGGATAATGGCAGACTTCTTTGAAAATAAACCGTAGAAATGTTGCAATTTTAATAGGAAAAAAATAAATAATTTACTATGGAATATTATATATTTTATGTAACAGTTCAAATGTGTTATTTTAACATGAATATTTATTTGGGGCCTTCAGTGACACATAATAAAATATACCTTCCAGATCTGGAAATTTTGCTAGATTTTCGCTTTGTACGAGTTGAGAGAGATTTAAATTTCTGCAAAGAGCGTTAAAGCCGCAATGAGTTTTGCTTGAAAAGACAAGTAAATAAACAGTTATGCTTTAATTGAAGATGAAAAATCACAAGCACAATGCATGGCAAGTATAAATAGCTGTAATTACGATTAGCAGTTTAAACAAGACCGTAATTGGCGAAACCAATAATATGTAAGGTCGGTCACTAACATTTTTTTTTATCGTTTTTTTCCTTGTTCATTCATTCATTCATCAAAGCGCGATTAACTGGAAAGTACTACTTTCAGCAATTAGGCTGGATAAGATTTAGTTATCAACATTGCTGCTTGTTGCTAACTAGAAATCCGTTAGCACAAGCCATATATAAAAAGGATGTTACTCATCGACAAGGAATTATTGCAAGAATGCGCTCCAACAACTCATTTCCATGCTGCAAAGGCTTTTATACACATTCCTCCACAATTTGGCATTGACATTTTAATTGTAAAGGAAAGCTAAGAAATCAAACAAAGGTAAAAAAAATAAGCCCGAGGCTGGTTTACGATTAACAAAATTTTTGGCGACGTTTGCATAATCTTCTACTTTAAAATACAGAAAAAGTTTTAATTAATCGATTGAATTTATTATACTGAAGGAGTGAAAAGTACGAGGACATCAATTTTCTGCCTGCTTTATACATTATGGTGAATTTCCTACCTACATACTGGCCTACATGAATATTTTATTGGTATTTTTCACAAGGCTCGTTGTAATGATTGCTACACGAGTGCGAAGCACGAGGGCAGTTTGTTTAGGGCGAGAAGAAGAGCGTGTCATAATCCAGAAGAATCATTTTAGAAAATATGATCAAGAAGGATGATTATGGATTAGTAGTTTAAACTCGCAGACAATAGCCTATATAACACCATAACACACGCGGGCCAAAGTTGTTTCAGCTAATAAAGTAATACATAATTCGTGAACAGTCGCAACGGGAAATTTCCGGAAGGTTTTTGAAGGTTATTTCCACATAATAAACGACTGATTGATACAAATACAAGATTTTCATTGCCCAATGTTATATAAACAAGTGCTAGGATTTTTAGGAAAGCAACTATTTGTTTCAAAATTTTGTTGTATGCACTGGAAACATACAACTGCGGGCGAGATCAAGGTTACTACAGATTATTAGGTGTGAAATGTTTATTAACCTTAAACCGTTATTGTTTACGGCTATTCCATATGGAAATTGAATAATATGAAGTTACAACTGAAGTAAATTAACTCAAAAAAATCATTATAATACACTATGATATAGTTAAAAATAGTGTATCTAAAAGTTGAAAATGAGAGGTTCATATAGTTCTTACGATGAGCATTTTTCAGTTTCGGATTAGCGCTATATTTGTAGACCACAAACTGAACGCATTTCTGTCTTTGTTAGTTGCTTGCAGATTCATATTTCCGACACAGACGTATGTCGTAGTGACATCTGCGAACGAAACAACACCAACACTGTACGTATGCCGTATTCTATCGGCTGACGCGTTTAGTAGAAAGAAACAAAGATACTTGAGGAATGTCGCGCTGATGCAACCAAACGTCACTACTTAAATCGTTTCCAGCAATATTTAAAATTATATGTCAATATTTTATTTTCGGAAGTTACCTGTAAGAGTTTTTATTTACCATGTTGTTTATTGCTAAATTTATTTTATACACTTTGGGACCCTTTGTTTTTTCTGGGAAATAGTTCTGTAGATATACCGGTTTGTTTTGGTTTGTGGAAATTGGTATTAAGAGGTTGAAGATAAGTTAATAGCATTTTTGTTATACAGCCATTAAAAGGTAATTACAGTTACTGGAATATATTCTTGAAAACACGATTGTACTTAGCCAGTTTAACATTGGATATTAGTTGGTGTTTAGGTATTGTAAAAAGAAAACGATACCATACGGAAAATCGTGCAGCAAAAGGAGAGACAACCTTCCATTAATAAAAAAAGTACACAGCTCCAGAAAAAAGTTAAAAAATGAAGATAGGTCCGAAACATTAAAAATGACAGTTAAGAGATGTAGTGTACAGAATGTACGATGAAAAAAATTATTGTATATTTTACTCATCCTATTTACGCCTGTTTTATCATTTACCATTTTTAGGAATACATTTCAGCAACTGTAATTACATATTAATGGCTGTATAACAAAAATGCTATTAACTTATCTTCAACCTCTTAATACCAATTTCCACAAACCAAAACAAACCGGGATATCTACAGAACTATTTCCCAGCAAAAACAAAGGTTTCCAAAGTGTACAATATAAATTTCCGCAATAAACAACATGGTAAATAAAAACTCTTACAGGTAACTTCCGAAAATAAAATATTGACATATAATCGTCCAAAATATTTTAAATACTGCTGGAAATACATTTAAGTAGTGACGTTTGGTTGCATGAGCGCGACATTCCTCAAGTATCTCCGTTTCTTTCTACTAAACGCGTCAGCCGATAGAATACACCACACGTACAGTGTTGGTGTTGTGTCGTTTGCAGATGTCACTACGACATACGTCTTTGTCCGAAACATGAAGCTGCAAGCAACTAACAAAGACCGAAATGTGTTCAATTTGTGGTGTACAAATAAAGCGCTAATCCAAAACTGAAAAATGCTCATCGTAAGAACTATATTAAAAGAAATGTATGCGAGTGGAAGACAATGTAATGAACATAAAACTATATTTCATAAGTAGACTACTGTATCACGCTTTTTTTGTGGTGAATAATTAATTGGTCTTTGACGTTCCGGCGCGACCAATTCGACGCAAACACTTCGGTTCGGTTCAAAGACGTTTCACACTTGTTTACTTTTACGTTAAATTAAATGACACACTGATAAAATGTGATTCAAAACTATGACCTTTTTGGATTCTTCTTAATCAATCTATAAACTTCCATAAAATTGGATGGTATATTTGCATTTCTGTTTGAAGGCATCGATGGGGCGCTCCAGCGTGGTTGTTTGAAAATACTTTCTATTTAAGAGAATTTCTTAAAACATTTTAATATTGGCCATTTAGAATATTCACATGATCATTCATCCCTTAATGACTTGAATACTGAATAGAAATCTGACATATTTTTCAGTTTTCAACAAATATATACAATTACTATACAAAATCGTGTGACAATGTCATTCAAGAAAAATAATCTAAAAAATATTTTATCGTTTGAAACAACTACATTGCTAACCGTTTCATGAATTCTGACACATTTTGTATTATATAAAAATATGGTAAAATTTATGTTTGGGTATAAAGGCCTTGGTGGCGAATCGGTCGCGCCGAAACGTCCCATTCAGATAGTTAATCCCAGAAAATCAGCGTTTCACATTCTATATTCGCTCTGCATATATTTTTCTGTTTATTAAAGTGCACACATTCCTCACTTAAGTGAGAGGCTGTGATTTGTATAAATTAGCAAAAAATAACCGCAATACTTTGCGGTTTGCGGCGCTGTTGTTCGGAAAGGGCTCGATTACAATATCCGCGAGAAAAAATCGGCGATATAAGTTTAGTTATAGCATAAACTTGAAGCTTTACTCTCATAGAGGCAATAATTAAAAATGTATGTTACAAGAAGTTGTTTCAGATTTAATGGTGTTTACTGAAACTTCCATAAACGATTCAGGATTTAAAGCTATGTTCGCGAATTAACTTCATGGAAAAATTTTGCAGAAATTTGTAACAGAGATTGGTTTCGCTGCCAGTAGCAAAGAAAATGTAAAGATCCATATTTTGTATTTGCATTGAGCTGAATACATATTAAGTTTAATTTTTAAGGAGGCTTTAGGAATTACGCCATGGCAAGACATTGAGTTCCGCTTCCGTTCTGTAGGTGTGCATGTCCGTGCTATTTCAAGTATAAGAATTTATTATTAATTCCAATGAGGTAGAATTATTTTCTTTGAAATACTTCGGTAACGGCGGTTTATTTATGCTATTATAGCTGAATGCTAACGCCCACCACCGCTGAAGACTACACCTAAGCTTTATTTTCTATAAGTATACTTATTCATTGTGTTAAATTACTACAAGAGAACTAACAGAAACCTCTGTATATTGGGCATTCAATAAAATGTCTTATATCCATATTTTACTAAATAGTAGATAAAACTTCACATTTTACCAATGCCCAAATGCTTACATTTTACAACGACATATTTGAAAACGAATATCGACTCGTTTATTTTAAATAGAACACTTGGTATAATTTCGGATGTTGTTAATTTTTTCAGCTCTCTTTTTCCTTGTATCAAACAAATGGGAGTTTAGGAAAATGAGTTTTTTTTAGTTTTTTGTAAGTTACCAACTTGCAGGCTGGTTGGCAGCAGCTAACTCAGTTCTATTCCACCCCCAAAAATTAACAGTTTAGAACAGACTATAAGACCGAAAATAGTCCAGCGGAATGCAGCAGCAGAATTAAACATTTTGCAACCAATTTTCTGTAAAATTTTACAAAAACGTGATGAAATAAAAGACGCTGCAAAGAAAAGACCCCAAATAAACTACACCGTCTACATTGTCATGGGATGAATATAAATACTAACGATTTCGACAACATAGGTATTGTTGCTCCTATTGGTTTCCAACATAGATTCCGTAAATTTAAATCTCCAGTGCACTGTATTTTAATATTTTGAGCATTATTATTATGTTTTATCATGGAGAAAGTGTAACTTTGTCGTTCATTTAACCATACGTTTTTCAAAATGTGTTAATTATTTCCGTTTAAACATTTATTAACACAATTATGGCAACATTAGGTCAATCCATACAGTTACTATATAATAAACGGGGTTTTGAATGTACTATATTATAGTACATTGAAAGCACCGTTTTAAATTGAATAATAAAGTTAATGTAAACTAGGGCCCTTTAGAATGAACGGGATGTTATCACAAAAATTGGTAGCATATACGCAAAATAATTTTAATCATGTATATATTATGTGAGCGTGCAAAAATAGTGATAACGTAGAGTAATATGATCGAAAGAGTAACTGGCTTGCAAGTGGAAAAATTCTAGTCACAAAGGAACTTGATAGGGGATTCCCCGTACTATATGCAAACCAAAACAGCTGACACATAAAACGCATTATCAACCAGCGCGTTTTATTACAGATCAGCATAATAACAACGGACGAGTTCAAATATCAAATATAGCTCCTATCTTTTACTATTTAGAACAAGATTCTTAATACTTGTAGATGTTTAACTTACTTTATTTTTATAGTCAAAATCAAAATGTTTGAAATTCATTTACTACGAACGTTCTCCTTGACATGAACAGTAACACCATTTTTGTTGTTAAATGTATTAACATAATTGAATGGAAAGATTATTAAAATTTTAGTTTTAATAGATTGGCCTTACATACTAATTTTTAATATTAATAACTTTCAATCCTGCTTGTCAACATGCGTCGTCATTTCAAAAGAGATTTTGCTAGCCATAGATATTTCATTATAGCGACAAATGTATACCAAAGTGAATTAAAATACTGAAACCTCGTTGTGCATTTACTTTTTTATTCTTATTGCTTAAAATCCTCAATACATAGTCTTGCTTCGAAAAAAAGTAATTTTAGGACAATAAAATATTTGTAAAATGACAAATGTTGGACATTTGGTACAACCTATCAAGGAATGACTTTTAGTAGAAAAACTATTCATCTAAATGGGTAGAGTGTAGAATAGCATTAAATTGTGTTCGTTAAGGTTGCACACAATATTATGAATTACCAAGCACGTTCCGAGTGACGTAGAATCAAGTTTTTGGGGAATTTTTAAAATATATTTTAAACAATAAAGTGAATAAAGCAAGGTGGTATGGTATAATTTTAATTATGGGAAATAGAATGTTATATTTGGTCTGAAGTAATAATTATTCAAAGGAAAACATCATGAGGAAGTAAATAGTATGGGAGACAGTAACTCAACCTAAGGATAAGGAATGAGAAATGCAAAAACATATAGCAGCGATTACTAAATAGGTTCAAGGGATGGAGAGAGGATCATCAGAAGGTATTTGATAGAAAGAAAGTTTGTAAATATGTACATTCAAATACAAACTACAGTGGTGGTTAGATTACAGGGTGTTTACCAATAACAGCTACATGAAAGCATAAACACATACAAAACGGGGAATTTGATCGGTAAATACACAATTGAGAACTATTAAAGAATGAAGGCGAATCATCACAAGGTTTCTTTGTTTCTTTGTTAATTATGTTTAATACCAAAATCTTAATCTTAAGAGACGTGATTACTTAAAAGTAGTATGTATGGAGGTTAAATTTAAGAGCGTTTGCCAACAATAGCAAGATGGAAGCACAAAAAGAATAAAAAAAAAGGAAATTGATCGATATATGCTAAAAAAGGGTAATAGATGACAATTAACAAAGAAGAAAAGCTAGAGTGGTTCACTGGAATGTTTCTTGGAGAGACTACAACTACAAAAAGTGTTCTTAAAAGCTAGAGTTATCAACACTACTGGATATATTTTTGGCTGGTTACCAACAGCAACACGGTGAAAGTACATAAAAAGATCTAAAAATAAAGGAATAACTACAGAAATGGTAAAATATATATTCGAGGTCGAAACGACGGAAAAACTAAAAGGATTTGAGTAGAAAAACTTTACAGTAGGTGATCGAGAGCCACTAAAAATTTAAAAAAGACGTAATGTTTGATGATATTTGTAAGAAAAAAAAAGCTTTTATATACGTTCAGATGCAATAAGTGAATCATCAGCAAGTACGTACATAACGAGAACTAAAAAAATGGAAATTGTTTGAGAAATATTAATATAAATAATCCAGGACGATTAAATATGAGGGCGACGAGATGGAGAGAACAATTTTTTTGATTGGAACAAATTGGTACGTTCATTTAACTACAAAAAGTAAATCAGAAAGGATTTGTTGTGTTTGAAGTAGGAGTTAGCAGTACCGGTGGTAAAATTAAACTGAATATAACTAAATTAATGTAGATATCTTGAAACAGATCATGGCGGACGATTAAGAAATGAGGAGCAAGAGATGGAAAGAGGTTCATCGCAAGGTTTTTTGGCGGGAAAAAAGTTTGTAAGTACGTTTAGCTGCAATGACTGCACTTTAAAAGATATTTTAACTTAAAATAAGGCGTTACCAAGAGCAGTGGTTAGATTGCACGGTGTTTACTAATAACTCTCCACATTTTGTGTTAGAGCAAAACTAGTATCTCACCGTAGTCTCCGTGCACAGTGCACATGCCGGTGTGAGCAGGGCACATTTCAGGAGGTGCCCCAGGCACGTAGTAGTGGTTGTCGGGGTAATACTCGCCATAGGGGGAGACAGGAGAACAGTACATGTCATTCTGTGGCTCCTGCACGACGCTCTGACTGGCCACCATTCCTCTACGCCGACCAGTCGCACGTCCTCCGCGAAACGCACCACGACGCGACACTTTTACTTTGCACTAACCACCAATAACACTAATCACCACCAATCACCTTCCTTTCTGCATTGGACACGACACTCCGAAGTTCTGGATAACAACGGGCGAAGAAATATGCCGAAAGTTGCCTTTTCACAGGATTTCTTGGAGAACTCTTTCGTGTTTGGCCGAGCTCGTTGGACACGACATTTCTGCAGAAAATTGGAATAATTATGGCACCCAATTTTGGGGTTCGTTAATGGCCAGACATGATCGTGCGTGCAAGCTAACCTTATGTTCGTTTTGACGTAAAACGTAAAAAGGAACTACATACTTTGTTTACTTCAATTGCGTATTTAGTCTTGGCAATTACAGTAATGGACCGCAAATTGTCACCTATGACGTCCGACCTCAAAATTCGAGCGCTAGTTCCCGCAGCGAACCGTTTCCATGGAACTCAAACAAGTTGTGGCGAAAAGCCGTTAAACTTTTGAACTTGCAGGTTTTAAACAATAAGTCAGTTGAGTGTTGTAAATAATTGCACTTGTCTTTCTAGTCACACATGTCCGCGTACTGAAGTAGTGAGTCAGACCTCGCTGGTGCCGACATTTAGACTGAGGAGCGAGAAATCCTCAGCTTCCATGTGGCGTCAGAACTTCCTACATGAATTTTTCAGCGACCTGCGACATCCCACATCTTTTTCGATTAATTCGGTTTTAATGCGGAGGAAAAGGTTGGAGCGTGCCCGAGTTATTTTTGGGAGTAAACAAAATTTATTTCTGGATCACGTTCTAGTTTATCTGAGGCGATTTCAAAATCTGGTCGAAGGGTACAAAAGTCCAGCGACCCTAGAACCATATTCAAACCAGTAGCGTAGTTCAAAATTTCCATTTACTTGATTTTAAAATAGTTATTTTTGTAAAGCGTTTTCAAGAAAAACTTCGTCGTAGTTATTACGAGGTCTGCCGCAAACCTTTTCAGTAAATTTAGAACCAAGCCTGAAAATTTATCCGACAGAAGTGTAAGAGCCGAAAAATACACACAATTTTATGCGAATGTGTCGATTTTTCTAATAAAGTCCTAAAAGAAATTTATTCGGGGCCCTATTGGCATGAAGTTGTTATACAGCGTAATCTACGAATATCTGCAATCTTGTAATTAGTGTAACAAGCGAGCAACCAGATTGTGTGGAAAAAAGCTGGATCGAAGGAGGGGGTTTGCTTTCCCCAAAACTTATACAGCGCCGGAAGTCGGGTCTTCAGTTAATTAGCATAAATAATTAATTCGTTTCATGAAATTGTTTTCATTAAAAGAACAGAGCGCCCTTTAACGAAAGCGACGCAAGACGGAATTTTAGGTCTCGCAGATAATTTGCCCCGAGGATAAAATAAGAAACGAATAGAATTACCAAGTATCACTTTATACTCGTTAATCTAATTATGCGGATTCCCGATACGAAGAGGAGTTAATTTGTTCGTTTTATACATTTTTAGTGATCTGCGTAACCAATCACTGGCCAATCAACTTTTTATCTGTCACCGGACGATAGAGAGAACCAAGCGAGTTCTTGCATACATAAAATACCTAACAAATTGCAAGTGTAGCTGCAACTACCTGGAACACCTACGTAATCAAGTTCGACGACTTTAGAAAAAGGCGATTAGAATTAAATTAGCGGCTATAAATTACAGGATTAAAAAAACACAAAAATATTAGGATGGGAACGGCTTTGAATTATATAATTAATTACTTACTTGAAAAACATCACTTTTAATTTGTTCGTTTTTCAGTTGATTTAAAAACAAATATTAGCTTGTTGCTGAAAGCGGAAATGAGTAATTTCACTTTCGAGTAATACTATTTTTGGATGTATTACACCACGTTCAAGAATTTTAATGTACAATCTTAATAGATTTTGGGAATTTGGAGACGAGAACTGTCATTCGTAAAATGTCAAACTGAGTAAACATTTTGGTTCCAAACTATGGATACATGAATATCTTTTTAAGGTTGCTATGGATATATTTTGCGACATTAGACTATAATTTTTTTTGAACTTAAAAATGATAACCAATCTGAAACCCCAAGTCGGAAAATGTTTTGCCCAGATATATCGAATTTCTTTTTTTAAATACAATATTTTCGATAGGTCTTTGACACTTTATAATTGTAGATACTTATTTTATATCAAATTCCATAGCCCTGTTTGTTTCATAAAGTTTAATAGTTTCCTTATGGATTCTGCACTGTTTTCTAATACGTTTCTTCCTATCTGATTACTCTATTTTTTTTTTGCAGTTTATATTTTTCACATTCACGTTAAATATTTAACAGTCAGTTGGGTAATGTAGATCCCGCACATAGATGGAGGCTCTTTTTTAAAAATGTGTTCATGTGTGATTTTTGCATGTCCTATCCATACTCTTCTTAGTATTATTCCCTTCTTAGTAATATTCTCCCGGGTGTCCATTTTTCGGCTGACTCTTTTATTATTCGAAGATTGTTATGTTTGATTTCTTTCCATTCTTCGTTCCATTTTTGTTGTATTATTGTTTTTTGATAGTTTTTTTATGCCGGCTTCTGCAACTTTATTACAATCTATCTAATTTTTTCGTTGTTTGTCTTACCTTGCTATAAGATCAACAGATTCGTTCCTTTTATTCCTATGTGTGATGGAATCCATATTATTTTATTTTCTTTTTCAATTGGGTTGTTATGTCTGGAATCTTTCTTATGTATCCTATTGCGTTCTTGCTGTAGGGCTTCATTGCACTTTTTGAGTCTGTTAGATCTAAGGAATTCCTACAATTCTGGTTTACCGCGTGGACTAATGATTCTTTTATTGCGTAAAATTCTGCCTTTTAATTTAAAACTACTCGAAAAATTACTGTTTAATTTAGAACGGTCTGTGTCTACCCGTTTGTAGTCCGGATGTTGTTCGAGAATTTGGTTCAAATGGGCTATATATACGTAGTGAGGAGATATCTTTACAAAATTTTGCAAGTTGTAGATCACACCGAGGAAAGGATAACTTCCCGGAAGAAAAGTAATAATGGTATAGATGAAAGTGTTGCAAGTCTATTTTCATTTGCTCTCTGATTTTCTTTGGCGCGTATTATGTAGGGTGGAGATAGTTTAGGGGTTGTTTGGATTTTTGGATTGTTTACTTCTGCATTACTTATGTGATTGACATTGCGTGCGAGAGAGAGCGTGTACTTGAATAAGTTTTGTTGCCTTTTAAATGTTGGGAGAATTTGTTCTGTTTCGCAGTACATAGTTTGTGTTGGGCTTGTCCTATATGCTCTTGTACTTACTCTGAGACCTTGGTTATAGATTGCATCGATAATTTTAACTATGTTTGAGTTTGCTCTCCATAGATGAAGTTTCCATAGTCTAATTTTGATCTACGTGGTCCATTAAAAGGAGTTATTAGCGTTATCATTTTTAATACCCCATCGGTGGTGACTCACTGATTTTTAAAAATCCAGAGCTTTTTGCATTTATGTTTTGGTTTTTTAATATATGGCTAGTTCACATTAATTTCCTATCAAAACTAATCCCCAGATATGCGATTTTTCTGCATATTTCCAGCTGGTTTAATGTTTAAGTTGCTTCTCACTATCATAAGGGCCCGTGTTTATATAATATATTACAATAGCGTTCGCATACAGTACCTATTTGACTGGATTTCTAATGCTATTTACTATGTCGTTTATAGCTACTAAACAAATGATTGGGCTCAATACAGAATCTTGGGGAAGTCCATTTTCTTGTGTGCTTTTTGCAGATGCAAGATGCGTTTCCTATTCTGATCTGAAAACCCCATTCTGGCAAGAAGTCTTTAATAAAATGTACTATTCTTCCTTGCATGCCCCATTCTACTAGTTGCTTAATAACTTTGTATTTCCACGTCATGTCAAAAGTCTTTACCATGTCTAATACTCGTTTTACCGCTGTGATCTCTCCTTTATTGACAAAGGCCTTTTTAATTTCAGCTTCCAATTTTGCTATGTTGTCCAGTGTACATCGTTCTGGTCTGAAACCA
Organism: Limonius californicus; assembly: GCA_014611495.1. NCBI lineage: Eukaryota > Metazoa > Arthropoda > Insecta > Coleoptera > Elateridae > Limonius > Limonius californicus. The sequence continues at coordinate 16,822 of JABXWE010008911.1, read as the reverse complement.
CTCTATTCCTTACTTATTTTATTGTTTTTTTTCAGAGTCCACATTAATATATTCTTTACCATTTTTTCCAATATCGTATTTCTTTCAAATACCCATCTTTGCTAACTGATGCAAATGTGAAGGCCATAACCAGGCGTAATTCTCTCTTCAATACATGGATGGAAAAGATTTGCTAAAAAAACTTCTTGTTAAGACCTTTACATCTTTAGTAACTGTCTACTAAATAGTCCTTCGAAAGAATCGGAAATGACTACTGATGCAAGTGTGAAGCACACAATCAGGAGGAATTGTATCTTCAATACCATAACAGATAAAGGCTTGCTAAAAAATTTCTAAAACCTTTAGCAACATTTTACAAATATGTACTTCTTTCAGGGACAATCGATACAAGTGTGAAAGACACAATTCACACTAGTGTGAAGTCTATCTAACCAGCAACAATTTTGCCTAGATATACGAAAGTTTTCTTCAAGAATTTTTTTGTTCTCGAGTCTGTATATATTATGGTAGTTTCTCAAAATATCTCTTTGAAGAATTTCTAAATAAGAACTAACTGAAGGGTGAACCTCCAAAGCGAAAGCAATTTTGCCTTCTCTCAAAGATTTTTGTTTGTAGTATTTCCATACATTTCTGATAAGACTTGGCAAAATTACCCTGTTGGGGATATCGAAATGACAATTCAACTCCAGTATGGAGTTACCAAAGCAGGAAGTAACCTTCCGTAATGCAATAAACACAAATGCACTTCATCATTCTTTCATTAATAAACACAACTGGCGTTTGGCAGAGCGGTTTTCATTCATGTCGAAATGAGATAATCTAATTCCTGGTTTGGCGATTATATAAGTGGAGTATGAGTTATCATTTCACCCACGTGCGAGAGTTGACCTTAACACGGCCCAATTTGCGCCCAGCTATGAACCCTATCATTATAACAGATAGATCGTACATCCGGCTGGAGATTTTCAGTGCTTCCTATTCTAATTACTGCCAGCGATAACAGATGTGCGTGGTCCAACTCTTAAACTCCTCATCGCGTCTACATGTTATTAATATAGACAAAGGAAGTCCGAGATGGCATACAAAATAGTTTAGCTAAATTATTATCGTGGGAGTTTTGTACTTTCGTAAGGATTTGATTGCGAAGAAGGTAACTAATCAGCGGTTGGGTTGGGTGGAGTTTCATTTACAAGATTTTCCAAACATGGAATTGCTGTAGTTGGCATTAATGTTGTAGCATGCAGAAAAGTCTTTTGGAATTCGAAGTTACGACCATTTTATTACGCGGTTTTACAATTTAAAAAGATTTAACGTTTGATTAAATTCATGTTTTATAATTGTCCAGTTGAATGATTCAGGGTTCTACAAGCTACAATTTATTTTCAGAAAAAGTCCACACGAAGCAGAACGGTCTCGTTATTAGCTGTACGATTTGTTTTACGAGTTAAAACTGCAGAGCATTATAGCCCGACAAGTTTTATCAGTAATATAAAGCATCCACACTGCATGTATATAAACCAGGACTTGTATGCAAACGATGCATACATAAGCTGACAATATTTCAACATTCCTTACAGCTCCCACTACAGCACTCGCTTGGGGATTTTGCAGCTATTACTTTGTGAAATTATGGTTGGGCATGCCGTAACGGAAAACGCCGTAAAGATTCATCTGACATTTTTATGTACGCTGCAACTATGAATTTTACTCTACTTTGGAATCGGATGATGGTATCGAAACTAGACTCATAATTCGTATTAGTTTCTTTGGAAAAAGAGGTTATGCACACTGGAATCTAACGATCCATAAGGGTATAAGTTCAACGCACGAACCTAATAGTCTGAATAATGTTTCCAATGGTTTGTTTCTTTTTATTCGAGTTATTATCATAACAAAGATGTCCGTGCTCTGCATCATATACAGGTAGAAGACCAACAACTTAAAGTGGGTTCCAGACCACATGTTACAGTGTTCTACTCCAGAAAATATTTATTTGGCCCAATACCTTGCTGGCTTATCAAATGCCATTAAAAATCCGCCATTCCATTATTGGAAATTTAATCACACATCTCCACCGTGAAGGGGGGGAGATATGGGAAGTATATTACTTCATGTAATTGGGTTGAGGCCGTCCCTGAAGGTAAACCCAACCCAGGGTCGTCCTCAAAGATTCAAAGGAAGTTTAGTTACTTTGCAGAATTGCGTGGGGTCAGTTCCGTGAATGAATTGGAAATGGCTTGCAAAGAAAACGCGGAAACCAAACTGTAAATCTCGAAAGAAAAGCGGAAGCTCCCAAACTCCTTTATTCCGCCCTTGTGACTTGATCGGGCCAGATAGAGGGTTGATGCGTCGTATAAATAAAATTCCGGCCGGATCCACTTCGCGACTGGACGTGGATTCAATATTTCGTTCCTAATGCAATTTGGCTGGCCATAATGTAATTTGCAAGTTATTCCTCACGAAATTATGGAACCCCTCCGCAAAGAGTTGCAAAAAAAATAAATGGATGCTCGTGTAGCACACGAGAGCTGTAATGAGAGCAGTTTGAATGCACAATGCAAAAGGAAGAAATATGGCGGAAACGTTCTATTAGAATCGAGGTTAGCACAATATCGCCGAGTTACTTCAAAGGCAATCTTTGTTCCAAGTCGTAAAACTATTTTCAATTTGCGTTGTGTAACGTAAAGCTACATCGTACAGTCAGGTTGAAGTCAATACACGTACGTGCCACTTTTACAACCTACTTGTAGCTATTTTGGTTGACAAAAATATAAATTTTTGGATTCGTAATAGATAGAACTTTAAAAGATTTTCTAAACCTTAGGACCTTTAAACTATATGTCTTTGTGAACGACCTTTAAACTATATGCCCATGTGAACGCCCTTGTTATATAGAAATGTTGAAACAGATCTATTACGAAATGCAATACTACACACATTCGTTGAAAAGTGAGGAGATAATGGGAATTTAACCCCATTGCTTTTAACTAAGTGTTTGCAGTACCAGATATACTTCGCCGTCTTAACTTCCTACAGCAGGCTAATCGAGCATTGATTGTGAATTAGAAGCTTTATTGGTTTAGCATAAAGTTCTATATCCCTCACATGACTTAATACTTTATAATACAAAATATGGCATAGTCCAATAATTTCCTGAGGAAACACTTAGCCTTTCCGAATATCTAATCACATCATACGCAAAGGTCAAACCATACATGTTTAATTCGCAGCATATTTGATAAAATGGGTACAAATCGCTAGCTGAGGTGGGTTGCCCTCACGACTTGGGGTAATTTCGTCATACCTTGAGTTATTTCGTTACAACTTAAGGTAATTCCGTCAGAATCTAAGGGTAATTACGTTACAAATTCTATGTGTAACAATTAATTTGTTGCTGGTCTGAAAAGTGTAATGCAGTTAGGGTATAATTACCTAGTGTCAAATATTGTATGGGGTAATTTATTTACGTTAAGGAGAAATTGTTTCAAAAACCTAACATGGTAACACATTTTTAAGTAAAAGTCTGACCTTAGAGCAAAAAATTTTTGACGAAACACATCGCCCATCCCGAAAACTGAAACACCACATGGAGAGGTCATATACATTTATCATCTGAAATATATTGCATGAAATGTGAACAACTGGCCAGAAGGGGCTGTTTCAGTCACAACCTCAGGGTCGGAATAATTCTGTCACATCCAACTGTCACCTGAAGATAATTGGATCACAACTTGGGGGTGATTCCGTCGCAATCTGAGGGGGGCTAGCTTAGAATTTAAGTACATCAATTTTCTTATCACCCAGAGGTACCTTCGTCACTAGTAAAAACCTCTTAATGGCAAATCTTGATGCAATAATAATTAATGTTTTGCTGGAACGCAATTGTTGTGTATTCTTAAGTACTGCCTACTGTTGTATAGGATACTTTATTAGCGCCAGGAGAAGATTGAGGCAAGTTCCATAACCCTAACACGATTACACACTTTACGCCATAAAATCTGGCTATATTACAGTAATAAATTTCTGACGAAACACTTAGTCTGTTTAGAAGCTTTAAATCAAACGCAGGGCATTCCCAGCAATTGAATGAAAATTAATTACAATTATTGGCGAGACATGTTTCGATTACGGGATGACATCACCATCATCAGGGCAGCAATTAAATTTGTAAATTTGAAAGTTCAAATGAGTCACCGAACGTTAATCAGGGGGCGAAGACAGTGTTAGTCACCCATCATAGAGATTTTTGAGCTACTTATTACGAAATACAACTGCAGTTTTATTGATGACTGTAGATTTCGGTTTTGATCTATGGACCTTCAGTTGGCTTTAGAAAAGAATCAGAGCAAAGATTTCTTGGATAATCCGCTCGTTTTTCATACCATTTATCCACTCGCGGACGTTTCAAGATTCTCAGGTTGATGTAAAAATCGGGAAAGTGAAAGAAAAGGCTTTTGCGTTCGGCAAAAAAATCAAACTGGATCTTAGTAGGTTTTTGATAAGCAACCGAAGTTTACTATTTCCTGTACTTTCGTTTCGCATAAAAACTTTGATAGAACATCATTACAGGCCTATTCAAAAAATATGAAAGCAGATTACAGAAAGGTTCAAGAGCTGGAATTAGAAAATAACTTGGAAAATTAACGGCAGTGATTAGCCCTGAAGTACAAACCGCTCAACAATGGTAAATTGGAATTTAAAAAATCTGAACAATAACTTGCATTACCGTGACCAATTGTTAATGAACCGGGAAAGAAAGGGAAACTGCAGATTAAATAAAAAGTCATACAATTGCGCTACTTAGCATACACATTATTCCATTGAAAAGGTTTTCCGATTTTAAGACCACCTTAATAGAAGTCGAACAACAGAGAAGACGGATGTGAGTCTCCATAGCGTCCGGCTAGAAGAAAAATCGCTGTCCCTCCACGCCATTCGCTTGCGTTCTCGTTTTGAAAAAGGCATTTCTCGATCACTCGACCATCGCATTAACAACAGCCGGATGCGTTTCAAAGGATGTAAATGAACAGCCATCGCAGATCCTGACTAGTAATTATCTAAAGGTCGTAGAAAGTGTATAAGTGTTTCTTCGCTTTGCATTTTCTAGTTATAAATCTGGGGCACTGCTAATGCTTCCTACTAGATTTATATCTCGCTTTGATTTAATGGGCGACTGTGAACGGATTCTGCTGTCGATGATCCTATACCGAAGATTTGCTTGCGAAATTCTTGTGCAATCAGAATTATGGGCTGCACTTTGAATTGTTAAGAAACGACGTTTCGGTCGTTAACGGCATCCTCAGGACTCAAACTCATTAGCAGTAAAGCCGGCCATAAAATTAAATTATTTGTTTACGATTATCTTTCGTAACGAAGCCTATGTAAGCTTGAAGCGGTTATTAATTGCTTAGCGCTTCAATCATCTGGAGAAATCTATGGACTGGTGTTCCAGATGCGTCTTTGATAGACAACACGGCGAATGATGAAAGTCACTCACAATAACATACTTGTGACTGGAAAACGCACAAAGACAGTCGTGTTTCATCGGTTCACAATTGCACACAAAATGTAGGCCTTGCTTCATAAAGACCGATTTTCCATTGTTAGTCTTGCAATAATAATAATACTGTCATTAATTCACCTATGCAAACCTAGCAAAAAGATCATCGTTATAAGTTAAATAAGTAACTTTCCATGATTTTTATCTGGGTCGTAAGCATGTGACAAATGGTATGCACCCTATTCCTTAAATAATTTCTTATTCGTTCTAGAATCCCTTCGTATTGCCTTTAACAATGGTTACGATGTATATTCCGTACGTAATTCCCGCTTATTTCCTGTAATACTTCTAGAATATTTTAGTATTCCTTGCAATCTTCCGCTACTTTCGTATATTTCCCGCACTTGCTACGTACTAATACCTTGTAAGTTATCTAATTCGTTTGCAGTTTAAGTAATTTCTTTATGCGGTTCATTAATCATCAGGGTTTCCCGTATTTTCTTTTTTTATCTCGGTAATGTACCTGGAATTTTGTAATATCGCTTCCTATTTTATTTATTTCCTTCATCTGACATACAATTTCTTGGTATTACACTAATTTCTCGCAAAACTTTATATTATATGATTTTTCTTTATTTTCCGTTTATTCTTAGCTATTCTAGAATTGCTTTACAATCCCGTAAATTCCAACCCACCTACTGGCATGGGGTGGGCCTGGAGTATCCAGGATCGACCCTCGAGTCAGCTCCATGTCAGATGATAATGATGATGATGATCTCAGTATGAACAATCTAATTAGGTAATTCTTCTGCATTTACACTAATTCCTTTATATTCCATATTCCCTGTAGTACCCTGTCAACTTTGTAACTCGCAATTCCTACACATTTAAAAAACTATGTGAGCTGTATTTTCTGTATTTCCTAAACAATGTTTCCATATTGCCTTCCTAGCTACCTAATTGTTTTACATGTAATGCAATTTCATTATTGCCGCAAGTTTTTCATCTACCTGTAAGATTTAGAGATTCTTCAGCGTTTTCCTTCTACTTTCGTCATATTGTTTCGTATTTCGTTTAATTCCTTTGATTTTTCAATAATTGCTTCACATTTTCCTTACATATATTTCTCGTAATATCTTTGATGGTTGCTTGGTGAACCTTCTTCGCCGTTTGTAATCAGTTCGTATTTTTTAAATATTCTTGTTCTTCGTAATATCCTAGTAGTTATGTAATTGTTTTACGTTGTCTATAATTCCTTCCTATTTCTTCCAGCGCTTTATTATTACTCGCAATACATTTGTATTGTATTACCCATATTTTTTTTTAATTATTATGGTAAACGCCTCGACTTTACTTTTACTTCCACAAATATAGAACGTAAAGTACGAATGAGCTTTATGTAATAATGCCCTTGTACTTTCTGTAATTCATTCGTGTTTCTTTGGTACCTTCGTTTCTTTGCAATTATGAAGTATTCTGTGCTTTTTTTGTATTATCAACAGTTTCTTCGCATTTCTCGTAACAGAAATGTAATCCCCTTTACGAGAAGGAAAAGGGAGCAGAATTGCTTGTAATGTTTGATTGCGAGCATTATCATAGCTGTAGCCATGTTTTTCAACGGATACATTTGAATTTAATGTTAGTTGTAAGACAAAAATGAAAATTGAAAGGGTTAAGTAAGAATATAATGATATCGCTGAAAACAATTGCTGACGATTTCTCCAGCAAAACAATGAATATCTTCGTATGTGTGCATGAATATTCAACCTCCACCACTGGTATTTTTAATAATGGTTTTTCTGATTGCAGACAAAAAACAGGTGATAAGGATAACAATCACCGAGTGCAGGTTCTGCTGGCCAAATATGTACTCGAAAAGACGTCACTTATTTTAAAGTATAGTTTGTTTGCTCAAACATAGTGTATATATTACCAACGTATTCACAAAGTGTAGAAACACGGGGGACCTACAGCTTAACGTCGAATCCGAACGACAGAAATTCCAGAGAAGCTTTTTAGCAGTAAGATCCCACGGTTGCAAGCCGGATTGGGGAATTATGTGTGGTGGGTTGCAGACAAGATTTCTATAAATCTGCTTAGGTTTCAAAACCAAGCCAGAATCGAAGTTTTACTCGTGAGCGCTCTACCAACTGAGCTACCACCATACGGTTATTACCTTAGCGCTGAGGAGAAACACGTGGCAGAGAAGAGGTCGATGCCCAGTAGTAGTACAAAAAGGCTGTCAATGATGATGAATGAATGATCCACAAAGTGTAAAACAATTTCAAAAAGTACCAAACAATTTGCATTCATGCAATAATTTTTCTTATCAAGTCTTGTTAAATTAATCTTCCATTCTCCTAATTTCTGATAATTTCGTCGTATTTCCCGGATACCATAGCAATGACCTAATTAATCTGTAATTTCGTGACTGATATAAGAATATTATTTTTATATCACTTGCAATTGTATTCGCTGTATATCCCTGATTGTTTTAAACTTCATTATTTGTATTTCTTGACTGTTCTGAATCTCTCGCATAGTCTTTTATTTTACGCAGCTTTACATATCCGTGGTAGGTATTTCTCTTCTGGAGTGCGCCATAATTTCCTCGCAATTTACCTCGGGTTGGTGCAGCACTCACTTAGATTAGGAATGCTTAATGATTACAAATGCAGTCGGGAACCAAGGATTTATTTTTGGTGTATTTACTGTAAAATCAGGGAACAAAAATTCTTCGTGAAATTTGACTAGTATAAGTAGTTTCATAAAAAAAATAGTTTGTTTGAAACGTAAACAATTTTTTGTACGAAACAGTTATTTTTATCAAATCGGTTTGCCTTCCACGAACTACTATTTGAATTTTTTCCCTGAAATATGTTGTAAACAGAACACCCACTCCTACATATGAAAATTGGTCCACCAGTTACATACATTTGCAATAGCAATCGTCAAAGCATGCACAAGTCGACCGTTAGAAACGGAGATAATTCTGCCATATGGTTTTTAACTAAGCACATCGCGTAAATAAAACATTCGTTCAACGAATCTTTCAATTTTTTTACCAATCGTCAAACTTTACATAAATGTTACTCCGATTTCTTGGGGAAGGGCAATACGACAGAACGTGCGGGGATTACAAAGGACAAAGCCAGAGGTTAAGTCGAGAAGTGTCTGGACGACGGACGACCTTCACCCTTAACACGGACAGGAGCGTTTGGCATCTTGGCAACTCCATGCAAAAACTTGCTAATGGGTTCACTAGCTTTTTAATAAAAGACGCCTGACAACTTGACACGGCAGAGTTCGGCTGCATAGAGACAACTTTAAGAGGGGAATGGCAAATTCGCCAATGTCTTTCAGAAGGTTAAAGCCGACGAAGAAGACAAACAACCCGAATGCTTTCTCGGGCATAGCGGGAGATAAGAGGAAGAGAAATAAGTACGCGAGTTTTTGAATAAAACATGCCTTCGAACTACGATTTTTCAAAAGCCTCGTCATTTCTGATGTAAACTTCGATTCAGCGAATTTAATGTAGGCAAGCTGTCGAAGATAAATTTTTGCTCATTATCGCTACGCTTTGTCTTACTTATAAGGAAACGAGGTAGACGTGCCCAAAGAATTGGAACAAGTCAGGAAAAAAGAAAATTTAAACACATCATACCGAGATGGCACAATCGCCACTTCCATTTACAGCATATTAGATGAAATGGGAACAAATCAGGGGTGTTTGAGACACAACCTTAGTGTAACTACGTTTCAATTTGGGGTAACTCCGTTACGCCAGAGGGTAATTCTGTTAAAATTAAGAGATACTTGAGTCACCACTAAAAATCATTTAATGGCAAATTTCCATGCAACCACAATTAATGTTTTGCTGGCCTCTGGCAAGTGTTGTGTGTTTTGAAAAATAATTACCCACTGGCAACTATTTTATGGGGTGTTAAATACGTGCGAAGTGTTACTGCTCGAAGAACTGGTTAATTACTGGTGTAATTTCAGCAAAAATGTAATAAGAAGCTGCAAACATTTACGGTCAGTTATAATAACAACAAGAAGAGAAATCAGAGGAATGTTATGCCGGACTGACTGCTTATTGCCCAAGGTCGAAAGCAGAAGTTGTTGCACTTTGTGAAGACTTCTTTATGCTGGTTTTAAAATGGAGGCGCTTCCACCTACCTCTACACAAATATTGGTAAATAGACCAGCCTTGAGTCTAGAGAATGGAGAAAGGTGTCATGAGATCTCTTAGAGGAACGTAGTTTATGATTTCTCAACATCGTAAGATTAAGCAAACTGGAAAATACAGGAAAAAACGTTATGGTTGGATTCCACGTCAAGGTTTAATCGAACAATTTCACATTTTAACCTGATCTAGTGATATTCATTCGCGTTCTGGGAACGGTTGTTTTTAAAAACCCGTCCAATAAAACATTTTAATTGAATTTTTCTCATACCTAATAGGATTGAAATCACGTTTGCTCAATTTTGAATAATGGAGCTGAACAACACATCCCCTGTAAATCCTTACACACGCTCCGCAGAATAATTCATCACCACAGCAAACGCAACGAAACCTGCCTACAACGAATGGTGTATCACGTAACATTTAATTACTGGTTAACAGTTAACAGAATGGAACCCTTGTAACAGTATCCCTGGTGGGTTGCCCTACGATTAACTGGGTTAAAACTCATAAATCACCGCCTTCTGCTGCTATCACTACCTTCCAGAATCTCTGGACGAATTTAACACGTCTGGATTACCGCCCACATTATCCTCTACAATCCACAGCCCTAAGCTACAATTATCTATGTAAAAATTAGTACTACTTGGGACGATAGAAGCCATTAATATTGGCAAGATCTAGCGATTCAGCATTAGAATTAAAAATTCTTTATACTAAGCGGTAGAAAAGCCAGTTTCCTTATTAGTTACTAATATTTAAAGATCAAATCTTAGCTTTAAATTTGCATATTCCACATTAAATTCGAGATTTTGATTCCATACTCAACCTGTAAACTTAAACATTTAAAATTTCAGCTGCAAACTCGTGTTTAACTTAAACTTAACCGCAAAACCTTGACGTCTACTTCTCTATCTTAACTTAAAATTTTTATGTTAAGATCAAATTCCAGATGTTGACATTAAATTAAAAAATTTTTTTTTGAAATTATGGTTCCAAACTTGTCACTTCAACTTGAAATTCACGATTACAATTGCAAACTCAAAATCTCTACCATAATGACAATAGATTTATGTCTCAATTGAAATCTTAAAATCCGAAATTCTATTTGGAGATTTCAACTTAAATTTAAGATTTCGATTTTAAATTCAAGATCCAATCACAGAGAGTCGGCGTTAAACTTAAAATTACGAATTTAAGGTTGCTATTTCCACATCCAGCTCAATCTATTGAACTCGAAGTCGACTGTAAATTCGAGATACAGATTGTATACTCCATGATGTGTGTTTAAACATGAAATTTCGATTTTAAACTTAGGATTAGAATATTTAACTCAACATCTTGGATTTGGATTTCTAGTTATGATTTGAGATACTGAATTGAATTGTAAAGTAAAATCGCGACATTAAATTCGGAATATTGACTTCATATTGAACATCTCGACACTAAGTTTACAAGTTTAACTTAAGCTAGAACTGTCAATATTAAAACCCAAAACTTGATATACCGACTTATTAAATAGATCAAATATAGACTTTAAATCGGAAATTTCGACTTTACATGCCAAATTTGGATCTTGAGTTTACCCTCAAGATTCACTCAAGTCACTACCCTAAAATTGAGTTTAATTTCAGACATAAAATCTCGTCTAAAAAACTGAACTTCTCCTTTAAACCTGAAATATGGTTTGAAAATGGAAACTTCCATCTCTAGTTCAAGATATAGAGTTATAAGCTTAAGATTTTGCTTAACTTTCGAGATATTTTAGCTTCAGCCTTGAGATCCTAAACTTAAATATTTCGGGAATTTCAACTAAAAATTCCAACTTCTAGCTTGAAATATTGCCTTGAATTGCAAAATCTCGAGTTAATGTGCAAGAATCTACTTTAACTTCTGAATTCTGGCTTCAAACTTGGAATGTAAACTGTGAATAAGTATAAACTCAGAACTCAAAATAAAAACTTTATGATTAATGATTTAAATCAATATTTTAATCTTCAATCTGAGATAACGACTTTTAACTCTTGCTCTTGAACTGAAACTTCAGATTTCTATTTCATCGCAAGATCGCCATTTAAACAATAAACAGTCGATGTTAAATTTGAGATCTTACTCCTTATTTGAAATCCTTCATCTCTCAAACAAATTCACGATTTTAACTGTAAATTTGAAAGTTTAAATTTACATTAAAAATTTGGTGCGAACATTGAAATTTTGAATAGCTTAAAATATTGTGTTTAATCCAAAATATCTCGACTTCGAATTTGAGATATCCATTTCAAATACGGTATTTTGATTTTCATCTGGAGATCGTGATTTAAATTTGGAATTCAATTTCATAATTGGCTCCACGTCAAGTTCACGATTTTAACCGTAAACTCGAGATTTTGATTTAAAACTCCCAATCTTCACTTAAAATAAAAAATTTAAATTAAACGCCGGGAATCGACTTTTAACGCGAGCTCTCGACTTTAAACTTAACATCTCGAATGTAAATTTGAAAAATCGTATTTAACCTGGATATTTAGATTTTAAACTCAATACTTGGACTTTAAAACTGAAATTCAACAATTGAGATATGCGTTAAAGTCGCAATTAGATCATACAACAAAGGTCGGCCATATTACAATGTCGACTTTGATTTTAGTGAAAGTAATTTAAATTAGACAAAAAAATCTATTCTTCCTTAGTTCGCCAATATCTGGACAAATGTACTCAGTTATGCAAATGTCGATATTCTACTTTTTACCACATATAATCCCACTACAGAACACCGGCCTCTTCTCTGTGGCTTGTTTCTTCTCAGCGTTAAGGCAAAAACACGGGGGATCCACAGTTTAACCTACGAATCCGAACGCTAGAGATTCCAGAGGGGGTTTTTGGCATTAAGATCCCACGGTTGCCAACCGGATTGGAAACTTGTATATGGTAGGTTACTGCAGCACAACATACGCTGTATGGTAATGCTGGGGAATCGAACTTAAACCATAATCGACATTTTGCCCAGAAAGCGAGCGCTCTGCCAAATGAGCTACCATGCGTAAAAACTATTTTGGATATCCTTCACCGTAAAAATGTATTTATTTAAATGTAAAAAATCATGTGGCACCAATATGATGTATATATAAGTATTTGCAGTTACAGCGGAGGTAAGTTTTCAATTCTAATGAAGATAATATTTCTACTGCATGGATATTTTGTAATACAGCGTTGCGTTATAAGCAACGACCATGTTTATTACTAAACTGCAGTATCTAATTCGTGATAATCGGTAATCCATTCTAACCATTTCTTCCGTATAACGGTTGTCACATTATAACTTACTGGAGATTATATTAAGCGTGTAATGACCTATAATTGTTTCAGAACCAACAATTACACGTTTTTAGCACCTTCAAACGTTTTGGGCGGAGGAAGCCGGAATTTAACAAATAGTTAAACTAAATTGTCGGAAAACTTACGCATTCACCCCATAATTGCAAAACCTAGAAGTTCGCGTTAACAAATTGCTCGCATTTTGTCGGGTGTCTCGTACATCTCAACCAAACGCTATTAAGGTGGCAGAATTGTAGAATTACAACGTTAAAATGGAACGGTGGCATGAATGTAACTTGGTCTTCCTCTTCGGATAAAGAAGCGCTAGGAAACATCTCCTCGTGTTGGCCAAAGCCATAAACAAAGGAAACGACAAGAATACACACTAACAAGCACACAAAACAAAACCGAATAATGAAAACACGGGCAGTAAATCAAGTAATAGACTCCAGGGAATCGACTCACGTGAGGCTGTTATGCGAGGTGCATTGTTCCTGATAAGACCCGGTGAAAATGTTTTTGTTTGATTTGTGATAGCCTGTGCTAGATTATACTTATTTGTTAGAGTAAATAAACACCGTTTTGTTATCACATACTTGAACTTATCAAACAATTTCAGTTTGCGAGGTTGGGTAAATAGAATAACACATGCAGTTATCTTGATCTTGGAATTTTCAAAAAATGTTCCTTAAACGATGAAACGAAAATCTGGTGTTTAAAATTTGTAGACAAATATTTAGTGGGTTATAGCGTTGGTAATTCATTTGAAAGACACAAGTAAAGAATAGAAAGTTTGGTTGGTCAAGCTTGAATATTAAAAAAAAACAGTCTAATGTGATATCAAAGTAATGAAGTGTTGTATGTTGTAACATGTACAGGGTGTATCAGAAATTGGTACAAATATTAAATCCGCTGGTAGATTACAATATATACAAACTAGAAAAAACATTTCTTTGGCAATGGGACCCTTAAGATATGAGAAAATAATAATTTGACCCAAAATTGTTTGAGTGCCGCAGGATAATAATAAAAATTTGAGTTCAAAGACATGTTCTGCAAAGGAGAGTAAGATAGAAGTAGAAACAACTTTCTTATCACCTGCCACAAACCAATACTATTAGGTAAGGTCAGTAATTTCTATTCAGTCTGTTGTTGTTATCACAAGCCAGACAAGTTTTTAGGTGTTTACCACTTTGGATTTACTTTACAATTAGCTACAAACAACTTAAATGCATTTTCTATGTATCATCAGCAGTTCTCAAACATAATTTTATTTTATATTATAATTTAAAAAAAATTAACTTAATGATCTTTGAAAAATGAATAGTACCATTGAATTCTACTTGAGCCAATTCATTACTGGTTTAAATATTTGTATCTATTTCTGATACACCCTGTATATGTATATAATATCATTGAAGTCCCTATGACTCATAGTGGGATAGATTGAATAAATATAATAAAAAACACTGTCGATTCCCGCAGAAAATATTTAATAACGAAGTTATACAAAAATACTGTTAACGTTTTCGGGTAGTCTACCACCCACCTTCAGACTAAAAAATTTAAACCAAACACTTCAATAGAAACATTAAGGAAAATTTGAATAGGCTTACCTAAAACATTGTTTGCTAAAGTAAAAACTACGCATTTTGTAATTAACTTAACCAAACATCCATTCTAAACCAAACCGCAAATGCCGGTGTATATGTATGTATATGTATGGTATTCCGCAGGTTGTTTGGTTTATAAAACTTTTCATTATATTATAAATCATTTTACTGCAAAATTAAGGTAGGTATGATTAACAACTAATTCACTATTAATTGTAGATTCAGTTTAAATTGTTTTAGTTCTTGGGTCATCAAAGGTACTAGGGATCGATACCCATCGAAGTTAGAAGCATTGGGGAAGATGTAATTTTCAATAGGCTGTAACTTAATCATACAAGTAGGTACAGTACAACCTCGCTAATCCGAACATATAAAATTTTCCACCCGTCTGGATTTATGAATTTTACGGATTATAGAGACATTTGTAAAACCTACACAAATAAACCAAGAAAGATATTTTAATTGGAATCAAAATATTTTTATAAACAAATAATAGGACTATATTCATATAGAATGATTTTGTTTAATATAATTTTTTACTGTTTTGTGTTTTCGAAAAAATATTTACTGGGTTTTTCCTTCAATCTTCTTAATAAAACAACATCTTGCATTAGAATGCTATTTACTTCTGTCAACTGAAAGCATTTAGAAAGTGACGGAACAACATATATTTGTACATGCTTTTATTACAGTATTCTTCTACAAACTCCCATCATCGCCAAGTTTTAACACGTTAGCTGCCGCAGTGTAAAAATAATTACTTTCCTTGGGGCCACATTACTATTTCTGTTTTACTTGTTTAATAAGGGTGTAAAACATTCAGTTTTGTCATCTGTTGCTAAAAATTGTTTATAATTTTTCCATATCGGTCATGAATCACCGATGCATCATGTGGCCTGTAAAGAAAAACTTTGCAACTAGGCCGCATGGTGAATCCGTGATTCGTGCATTTGCAGGAATATGAACATGTCAGCTGCATGTTTCTACAGGCTTATTTTATGATCATGTATAAATGCAAGAAGGTATTTCTTGATTTAGTGAATATATATTTAGTAAATGCCAAGGTTATCCTCTTATTGGTCTAATAATGTTATTTATTCTGAAGTGAAGAAAGTGATGTCAAGGAATCGTTTCGAGCTTTTGCTTAGTAACTGGCACTTTTCGAATAACGAAAGTGATAATATTTCAGATCGCTTATATAAGCTAACACCTCTCATTGATAACATTCGTGTGAATTTTTAAAAAATAATTGTACCTGGCAATAACATACGCGTCGATGAAACTTTAGTTCCTTTCCGAGGACGTCTTTCATTCTTGCAATACATCAAAAACAAGCGTCATAAATTCGGCGTAAAGCTGTTCAAATTATGTATTGAAGATGGTTACACGTATGATTTCAAGGTGTATCGTGGAAAAGAGAAAAAGGATAATTCTGCTAGTGTTCCGACATCAATAGTGATAGCACTTTGGAGTGATCTCCTTGACTATGGTCGTACTGTATACGTGGATAATTATTATATTAGTGTAGAATTAGCACATAAACTTTTAGACCGACAAACTCACCTAGTAGGAACTGCGCGTAAAAGTCGAAAGGGACTTCCTAAGGACATTGTAGAGAAGAAGTTAAGAAAAGGGGAAATGATTGGTAAGGAAAGCAAAAGAGGAGTCGTTGTTATCAGGTGGTGTGACAAGGGTGAAGTGTTGATGTTGTCTACTAAACACACAGATAGAATGGTTACAGTCTCGGCAAGAAACAATAAAGAAGCAACCAAACCTGAAGTAGTTGTAGACTACAATAAAAGTAAAAGTTTTATTGATTTGTCCGATCAAATCAAAGCCTACGCAAGCTGTTTGAGAAAGGGTATCAAGTGGTACCGCAAACTAGCAGTCGAGATTCTTTTAGGTGGTGCTGTTGTAAATGTCCAACTAGTATACAAAGACGTTACTGGTAAGAAAATTAGCATCACGGAGTTAAGGGAAGAGATAGTAAAAGAATTACTACGGATTCGGATAAAGGGAACCCTTCAAATCGAGCTAATGATAAGGAGAAACATATTTTAGAAGAACGTGATTCTAAGGAAAGAAGAAGATGTGTAGCATGTTACAAAAAATTGGCATAAGAGCATAATTGGAAGTACGCTGGAAGTAAAGCAACTTCAGTGCGATAAATTCTACTGTGTAAAGTGCTTTACAATTGTGCTTATTGTA
>JABXWE010008910.1:0-23632 GCA_014611495.1 Limonius californicus | reverse complement strand
CATTTTCAAGCTTTTTTTCTAGATCGCCAAAACGAACGGCAATTCTTGAGGAAATAGTCAAACGTAGATTACCACGCGCTGCTCCTACACGGTGGATTTTCAAAAGTCGAACTGTGAACACATTATTTGAACACCAGGATTCTTTCAAAGAATGTTTAGACAAAAATATTGACGAAGATGGGATGGATTCAGTTACTATTAGTGAAGCAAGTGGTTTATTGAAACATTTGAATTGCCCGGAATTTCTCTACTGGATGAAAATATTCCATTTCATCATGCCACATGTTGAAATATTATTTATTCAGACTCAAATGCGCGGGATTGACAGTGCTCAAATGCAAAAGGCAATTGAACAATTCCAGCAGCAAATTAATCGAATTAGAAATTCTACTGACGATGACAATCAAGAACGCAATAATGAAGAACCTGCAAGGAAAAGACAAAAACCGATAGCTGGAGATAGCAGAGCTGTTATTGCAAAGGAAGTATGTGACACTATTTTAAGCCAAATTAGCGACCGATTTGATTTTAGGGATCACTTAAGTGCAGCAAAATTGTTCGATTCTCAAAATTTTAAAACTTATAGGCATGCATTTCCACAAAAATATGTTGATGAAATTGTGAAATCTTATCCTATGTTGGACAGTGTAACATTGAAAAGTGAACTTTCAGCAATTTATGAGCGCGATGACATGTGTGACGTAGGTGGTATTTTGCCACTTTTAGTGTTCATAGCAGACAACAACCTAAAAAAGGTTTTGACGGAAACATACAAACTGTTGGATATTATTTGTACAACGCCCATGTCGACAGCAGAATGTGAACGATATTTTTCCACCCTCAAACGCATTAAAACTTTTCTGAGAAGCACAATATCAGAAGATCGACTGAACGCATTGGCGGTATCAATAGAAAATAAGTTCGTCCAGTCTATCCCGGATTTTGACAACAAAGTCATAGACGTCTTTTCCAGCATGAAAAATAGGAGAATGGATTTTATGTACAAAAAATAAGTAAGTTTTTTCTTGTGCCCACCCTCTTTCTTAACTCACGAGCCGCCACTGTTAATTACTCCTTAATTAATGAGGCATTAGCGTTATCTAGCTTAAACCAATCACAGCGGGCGCTCGGGTGAGTCAAACACGTGCGTTTGTTTACGTTCTAGCTCAATACTCAACAAACGAAGTTTACAATTATATGTAACAGAAATTAAATGTAACTAGACTTATGTGTAATATAAATTAGGAGTTGTTAAATTAACACATTAATGGATTCTCCGGCCAATACACTTCTGTAATTACACAATCGTTAGGAAAAAAATTGGAAGTAGTTATTATGGTTCAGAAATTTCAATTTTGTAATCAAATGTATCAAAAATGTTCATTTAATAGAAATTATACGTAACTGCAATTTATATATTAGAAATTAGATGTAACTGAATTTATGTGTAATATAAATTAGGAGTTGTTAAATTAACACATTATTGGTATTCTTCGGCAAATAATTTTTTGTAATTGTTGCAATCGTTAGAAAAAATATTGGAAGTGGATATTATTGTTCAGAAATTTCAATTTTGTCCATTAAAAATTAGATATAACTGAAATTATATGTAATAGAAATTATATGTAACTAAACTTATGTGTCATATAAATTAGATGTTGTTGAATTAACACGTTATTGGATTCTCCGGCAAATACATTTCTGTAATTACACAATCGTTAGAAAAAAATGTAAGTAGATATTAAGGTTCAGAAATTTCAGTTTTGTAATCAAATGTATCCAAAATGTTCACTTAATAGAAATTAGATGTAACTGAACTTATGTGTAATATAAATTAGGAGTTGTTAAATTAACACATTATTGGTATTCTCCGGCAAAGAAATTTTTGGTAATTTTACAATCGTTAGAAAAAATAATGTAAGTGGATATTATGGTTCAGAAATTTAAATTTTGTAATCACAAATTTCAAAAATATGCATCTACTAAAAATTAGATGTAACTTGAATTATATGTAATAGAAATTAGGTAAAATTGAAATTATATGCAATATAGATTAGGCGATACTGAATTACAGGTATTCTCGGGCAAACAATTGTTGGTAATTTCATTCTTTTAAGGCTATTTTCGAATGATCCCAGGCCAAAGTTAACCTTGAACTACAAATTTCAGAGTATAATAAAAACCGTGACTAAATTAATGCAAAAAAAAGCATGGAAATAAACGTCTTTATTTACATTAATTGGGGCCTGTTTTTATTATATTCTGTTTAATATTGCATTTTTAAGTGCTATTGTCATAAGTTCAATCTTACATCAATATGGGGTAAAAAAAATAAAGTAAATGTATGAATTTAAACCCTACAATAAAATATTGTCACTTAATAGCCCTCAACTGAAGTTATTTTTAAAATAAATTCGTATTTTGTGTATTTCTGCAAGCGAATTGTTTACTTTCACGCAGTATTTGGGAATGCCCACAAATTTACAAAATTAACTTAAAATATGCAAGAATTAAATAGCACGTATGTCTGAATAGTCACACAGGGTCTACCTTTACCAAACATGACCATAGTATAATTTTCTACTTAAACCAAATGAAAATGAAAGCTAATGTAGGTTTTGGTTCTGTTATACCAAAAACAGCGAATTCGATTCTCAGCAGCATCGACCCTTGTGTAATCTTTTTCGTATAACTAATATACAAATAACAATAAAAGATACCTACCTTCATTTTCAACAGATCTGCATCTTCAAAGACAAGTCTTAATTTTTTCCAGTCAAAACCTGCTTTGTTCCTGTAGGAATCCAAGGGACCCCTGGGGAGGTCTTCTATGAAAGAAGTGTCCACTGGCGGCATTGTCTGCAATAAAACAGTACACTATAATGTTTTTAAAAGCACTGAAAACGGTCGTTCTAGTTTTTCTTTAATAAACAAAATCGTTCTTATCAAAGTTCATAAGCATGTGTAAATAACCTATTTAAAAGTTGGATGTCATGAAATAGTAATTGTGTATAAAAAAAACTTTTTGTAAGATTATGTTTATGTTACTACGATAGATAGTAAGTGTGCGTTATGGACTACATTGACTTTAAAATCAAAACCTACAGTAGACCTACAAAACGGTTAATTTTGTGATAGCACCAAACTAAATTTACGACCTATAAAGGCTAGAATAAACGGGAAACAATAGCCCACATACACCTAATTAGTACAGCACATAACGGGTACAATTTGTTCCAAATTAGCCATAAATACCACAGCACTGTTTCTAATTAGTTTTATATGCCTCTTTAATTAAAAAATTAAATTGCAATATTAAGTTTCAACAATGTAGTCATTAATTAGGCTATTAATGTCTTTCGTCATTAAACTGAACGTAAACATTTTAGAATGTATCACCTAAACTTCACTTTGCTTAAAAATTTATTCGGCTACATAATATTTATCAGGCTCATTGTATCTTGGCTTTAGCTCCAGCCACTACGTTCCACGTCAGGTTTAATTTTAATCCAAGAGAAATGTTTATCGAAAGGATGTTTAGATATGGGCTTATATTTTAAAAATTTTTACCCCTCGAGCGGCAGCGCCAATAATTATTAAACCAGCAGCAGCGCGGGGCAAAATTGCTACATCAGTGTTTATGCGAATATGCCAGCAGATATTGTTCTGGCGCGATTTACAATTGTGCTTTTTAAATTAATTGAGTTTAATTTATTAACTTCTTAATAAACATTACAGTAATAATATAATAGATAACAGAAGACCTTTACAACAATGACAGCTGCCAATTAATTTATTATTTTCTTTTTCTCATCATAAACAATATTCTATTTCTACATAAAACTAATATTAAAAATGGCATAACAAAACTATTATTAAAGTGGTATTTAAGTCTACATAAAATCAACAATAAATAAAAGTGAAAAGTTATTATTCGGAATCATTATTGGTAGTTTCACATTTATAACAAATTATAGTTGTTTTTGAGTGTTCTTTGCAAACAAAAGTTTGACAGCTATTACATTTCAACTGAATAAATTTATTTCTAGCTCTGCCACATGGTTCACATCTGCTTCTTTTTTTTTGCTGGGGACTCTTCGTCAGGGCTTGGTTCTTCTGGTCTGTACTTTTATATTAGTTGGCAGGTAAAACAACTGTGACCTTTCGATTAAAAAGGGTTTCATTAGCTGGAGAGCTAGGTTCTTCAAAAATGTGCTTCTGCTATTAATGGGTTGGTTTTCCATATTCGCTTTATATAATATATGGGCATTTATCCCAGCAATATTCAGTAGTAAATAGAAAATAACCAATGGCCATCTCCTTGTGTAACACTGTAACTGGCACATAATTGGTCGACTGTATCCACGCCACCTTTCGTCATATTATAATCCAAGATTAGTTCTGGCTTATTTGTTTCTTCATCTATAATTCCCTTATCATGCACGGTCGACAAAAGCGTTACAGCTTCCTTCTTTTTTCGCACATACATACATATCTTTTTGGTACCCAAATGTAATAGAGTCTGGCAATCTATTCTTGTTTGGTAAAAACTGATTTGGAAGTTCTCTTTTATTTTTTGTCAGGGTCCCTTTTGTAACGAATACTGCCATGGGGTAACTGGTGTACCAATTATTATCAGTGGTAAGATTTCTATTAGAGTGGGCAATTGGCTGTATCAGTCTATTTACAACATCAGTGGGACTGTTTGAAACACAAAATGGCCCTTCCGGCTGCTTAGGGCAATAAACTTCAATATTAGAAGGGTAAAATGTTTTTTCGTCACACATTGCAAAAGATTTGTATCCTATACTTGGCCGGCTTATTCGGCATATACTGTATGAAGCTACATCTACCACGAAAAGCTTCCAGTTTTTCGTCAATTGTCACAAATTCACTCAAACTGTAGCAATTTTTGCAGTTTTCTTCCGGTCTGCTCTTGTGTCTTTGTCGTCAAATCGTTTTGATCTTAGAAGCTGCAAAAATCTTCCATAGCTCATGCAGGGTCGTAAAATTTGAATGCCTGTTCCGTCAGCTGTCCATCCTTCCTTTGCGTTTGTATGATTTACTTTTTTTTTACCTTACAAATACAGTAAACCAAGCAACGCAAGGAATTCGCTTTGAGACATTATTTTATAATTTCCGTCCTTGGTGTAATGAAAATCATTTTTCCGTTTATCAATGAACGTAGTTTTGTACTTGAGTATTTCGTCGATTATGGCGTTATCAATCAAATGATAGAACGCTTCAATTTCCCGTCACTCCTCTTACATTTCCTATAGGCCCAGGAAAAATTTTCACAATATTTTTCTGTTTAGTTTTGCTAACTTTGGAATGCGGAATCTTCCGACACTGTGTTGTTTTGTCTCGCCCAACGTAATAATTTTCGTTTTCAAAGGGTTCATCATTATCTGAGCTATCATCACTATCTGACTGCTCGAGTTCAGAATTCGAATCGTGATCACAATCATCGTTATTTATTACTTCTTCTTCTTGGTCAGATGAAGAATCCAAACCAGATAAATCTTCTTTATCTGACAGTTCTCCCAAGATTTTCTCGTAATCTTCAGGTTTTATTATTTTCTTCCACCACGATTTCGACCTATAAATAGGTTAGAAAATACGTGAAAGTTTATACCCATGCTTAGAAAACGACTTAAAAAAATCATTTTATTAAGTTGGAGGGCAAATTCACGTAGGGTAACGATTATTACGCTCACCAGAACTTACTGCACAAGACATCTTCCCAAACATAACAACAAAACATTCTACAATATTGCTAACAAAAGTTAACTTACATGACAAGCAGCGCCGGAGCAGTTTTGATCCAAATACACTTTCTGAAGCTTGTACTAACTCCACAAGGCAGCAGAAACACAACTAACATGTGATATAAGACTTGTGCGAGGAATACCTATACCTATTAGTCATACAAGCTTCTAAATGCAAATGCGCGGGAAATAAACATTACTGATAGCATTTTTGCAGTGCTGCCTCTCAAGGGTTAAAAAGGGAACAGAAAAAGATATATGCAGTACTTACTTAAAAGTATCACCAAAGTTCGCCGAGAAATTTATTTTAATATTTCAGAGTGAGTAACACTAATGCATAGTAGCGTTAATCGTTGTTTGTTTAAGTTCATAATCTTAAGTAGTTGAACTTTATATATAAAGTAGAAGTCTAGTGGTTTTACCAAATTTCTTTGATAATTGTGAATTGCTAGATTACATCTAGGAATTTATAAAGTGGTGAATCAGCATGACTTTTATCAAATATGTAGTGTATTATCGCAGGTTGGAAGTAATCCATGATCTTCAATGATTGATTGCTATTTCAGTAATCTGTCTGGAAGGTGGATAATCAAAATATCCTCATTTTAGACGTGTCTTAAAGAGGCCGGGCCAACGAGAACTTGATAATGCTAATTTTACAGAAGGTTCAAGTAGTGCAGTGATAAACACAACAACAATTTCCGTGCGGTTTGGCTTTTCATATTCATTCATGAGCTTCACAAGACTAAATTCACTACCTTTAGTGCGTTTATAGTTGGACCTTTAAAATATTAATTGGTTGTTTAATAAACAGACAGTCAACTATTTTCTTACATTGTAATTCCATTAAAAATTTATGTTTGAAATATATTTATTATGCATTTTTTAGTGTATGTTAACAATCACCGAGGGCAGTGAAGAAGCGCTACGAACTTATGCATTAAGCATTAACCTAATATTATAAAATCTTGTTAGAATCCTACTTTATCGACAGTTACATGACTATTTTGATAGTTTTCTCATAGATGTCAACGTAATTTGTATCTATTTGCGCATGCTCACAGACAGCATTTTGTACAAAATTCTATGTCATGTCATACAGGCCTAAAACAGAAGTAAAAAATTAAATTGGCGGATTTAATTCACAAAAATATTATTATCCTACGTGTAAGGTAGATTTCCAAAACGACGGAGTTTCTCAACATCGGACAATAATAAAAAAGTTATTTACTTTTTAATGAATTGATGTAAAAAACTTTGAAGTCCCATATGTTTGTAACGGTGTCGAATTTTAAAAACGTTAACTCGATTGTTTCGGTGTAAGAAAACATCAGCTATAATTTTTTTGCACAAGTTACATATTTAGAATCACCTTGTCTAGAAGTTATTTCAACAAAAATTTGATTTTAAATTTTCCAAGCGTTACTTTATCATATTTCTCAGAAATGCATTACTAAATAATAATGATAACAGGTAATTCGAACCTCCCCGAGATAACATCAATTTAAAATATGGTTAAGTACTCATATTTCTTTAATCACCATGACGCGACACCATAAAATGTTGAATGTAAACAGAATCATATAATGCTATAATAATTGGTATGATATAGTAATACTATATTTACTACAAATAACAGAATAATTAAAACTATTTAACTATCTATGTAGTTCTACAATGCAATATTTAGATATTACCATAAGCATTAATACTAGGTGCACATATTACCATCAGAAAGAAGATAAAAGATTTACAAAGCCAGATGGCTTCGCCCTACACTTACGTGCAAATTACAACTGACGAAAAATCATGCACTTCTCTGCAATTCTCTACTATTTTTTTAATGGCAATTTCATTTGAAAGGTATTTTAATTCTGCGTCTGATCCTTGGGTTCCATAGAAAAATATTCATCCAGAAAAAAATGACAGATGATTGAAAATAACAAATTTATGGAAAAAACTAAGAATTAAAGCAAGAAAGATATGCATTCGAAATGTTCACCATTGAAGAATGAAGAAGAAGAAGATTCTAAAACACAACAAACCTTATTTTATACAACAAAAACTGAATAGTAATACTATTTTAATAAATGTTCAAAGTGTGCTTCTTGAACTTCTTGGCAGTAGAAAAAGCTATTTAATATCTTTTCCCGTACTTTCTGGAAAGTTTCAACACCCATATTTGCACAAGCCTCTGTTATTTCACGTCGTAAATCCAAAAGGGAATCGGGTTCTGTTTGAAAAACGTTCGATGTAAGATGCCCCCACAGAAAAAAGTCCAACGGAGTCAGGTCATGGGATCGCGGAGGCCATTCTGTTGGACCACGACGACCAATCCATTGTCGAGGATGCGTTGCATAATTGCGAACTTGTCTACTAAAATGCGGAGGAACGCAATCTTGCTGGAATATGATATTCTTGTCAAATTCGTTTGGAATATTTTCAGCAATCTCAACTATCAACGGATGGATGAGGTTTTCCAGCATGTTCAAGTACAATTCCCCAGTAAGGTTTCCGTCGATCAATAAGGGACTTACGATATAGTCGCCAAGTATTCCTATTCACAAATCCAAGTTTTGCTGAAATTGGGTGTGACCTTCCCGAAAAACATGGGGATTTTCATCGCGCCAATATCTTACATTTTGCCTGTTAACAAACCCATTTAAAAAACAGATATTGCTAAGATAGGATGGGTTTCTTGCAATGGTTTGGGCCATGACCTCACAAAATTCAATGCCTCTATCCGGATCATCTTCAATCAACTGGTGTAAAATCTTTATTTTGTATGGATGGAACTTATGCCGTTTTAAAAACTTTTTGACAATGGTCGCCGTACCTCACATATCGCAGCTACATATGAAGTTGATTGCTGAGAATTGTACTACCATTTCACCGACTATCTGAATTTGTTTGTCTTCTGAAATTGCGGGTCGTCCAGGGTTTTTCCTGTTTTGCACACTTCCAGTGTTAATAAATTTTTGCGCAAGTTCTCTTAAATGCGTCCTCGAAATAGGACGGTTGGCAAAACGTTCATTAAATATTCTTTAGGCTTCGTGAAAGTTTCGATTGTCTTCGAAAAAATAAAAACTGCTTCCGTTTTTTCCTGCACAGTTCGAACATTCACCATAATTATTGTTAGTATCGCCGGTTCTCAATATTCAAACGTGAGCAAACCGAATAACTGAATTAAAGTGACAGAACAGAAAGACTAATTATTTCAATTGTTTTATTTCTGTTGTTTCGCTTCCTACATTTTTTTAGCGTTTTGCTTAATATCAGAAAATTTACAAAATTTTCCCAAATATAGAATTGTACTCTACTCAAAGAGATCTTTCAAATGAGGTGTCACTCGACCCCATTGCCATTTAAAAAATAGTTCATGATGGCACCTAGCCGCCATTTTGAAAGTTATAAAGTTTAAATACGGGCTAAAAAGTAGTATTTAGCCTCCCATTAAAGCCCACAATATTTTGTAAAGAAATATCAAGTCGTTCAAAAGTTAGTAGTGGGGGAGGACATTTTACGACCGCATTGTATTATTTTTTAGGATGAACCATTATAATTTAGCTTCAAACAGTTCGTTCTTCACTATATTAATATATATTGTAGTATTTTGGAATAGAAACATACGAATTAATAATGTATTTAATCGTAGTATAATGAACTTAGCATTGTGTTTGTTCTATGTTCATAATATATTTTTTGTGCGCTAAAACCAGAAAAAATATAAACGGGCGAACTAGTATGTATGATTTTGGACTCGTAATTGTAATACAGGCTTCTACTTTTTTTTTTGTGTAATTAAAAGACTTGTTGTTTAACAACAACCATCAAATTGAAATTTTAAATTAATAAAACACGAACGACATAAATGCCTTGTAAATATTATAATTAAACTGTGATGTCCCTATTCATTCAGATGCCTTTTATACGGAATTTTAGTTAAACGCTGCCGTACCTTGCTTCATGTTTTTCTTACCATTTATCGGGTTTTAATTACAAAGCTTGGTAATCTAAAAATGTTTTCGTTAATCGGTTGTACACCACTAATGGCAAATAAAAATAAATACATACTAACAAACTGACGTAATTTACAAGGCAAAGCTTTTTCAGGGCCGTTAGCTAAAACTCTCGCGTTTCAAACTTTACTCTATAATAAATCTACGAATAAAATTGTCAGCGTTTTTTTCTGCGGTGCATCCGTTGATTTTGCTTCCAGATTATATTATTTTGGCCGCGGAGATTATTTAAGGAAGTTTTCCTTGTAATTTCCGCTTGGATAAAGCAGTGATAAAACGATATTGCCAGGGCCGTCCTAAGATATTTGGCGCCCGTGGGCTACTAACAATAATGCGCCCCTCTTCATAAGAATATACACGGGAGGAGAAGTGGTAGCGGGGTGACCGGTGAAGTTTTACAGAAGTTTCAGAACTAGAAAAAGTCAATATACGTGGGCAAGTTTTTACAAAAACTAGGAAAGAGGAAAAACTTGTGGGAACAAACTGTTTTATTGCTTTTCAAAATATTCTCCTTTAAGATTTATACACTTTTGCATGCGTTCAAACCAATTCTCGAAACATATTTTCCACTCTGAAGTTGGTATCTCAACTATCTAAAATAATCAATTGTTTGACGTACTGTGTGAGAGCTGGCATTATCATGATGAAGAATGATGCGACATTTTCGATTGTTTTTCCTGATTTCGTTGATGACTTCTGGCAAACAAGTTGTTGTATACCATTCAGCGTTAACTGTTCTTCGATCCTCCAAAGTCTAAAGGAATGGTTGTCCAGTACAAACGAAGAAACAAGCGATCATTTTCTTGGAAGTGCTTCGTGAACGAACAACTTTTGTGGGATTCGGTTCATCTTGGAACACCCAGATAGTGGACACTGTTGCTTAGTTTCCGGTTCAAACGAATATATCCAAGTTTCGTCACCTGTTACGATGTTGTATACGGGTTTTGCAGTTCCTCGGTCGTATTTTTTGAGCAATTCCTTACACCGATTAACAGGATCCTTTTTTGAGCTTGGGTCAAATTATGCGGAATCCATCGGGAACAGATCTTTTTCATAGCTAAATGTACATGCAAAATCGAATGTACTACAGTCTTCGATATACCTAAGGTTGCCTCTATCTCACTGTAAGTCACATGCCGAACATCTTCAATCATGTTGCGCACAGCATCGATGTTGTTTGGAATAACAACCGATTTTGGTCGACCTTCACGAAATTCATCACTGACGGACGCACGACCACGACCAAATTCTGCAAACCAATTGTAATCAGTCTTTCTGATGGTGCTTCATTACCAAAGGTTGAACGAAGCGATTCTATGCATTGTTGTTGAGTTAGGCGTTTACTAAAATCGTAAAAAATCAGCCAACGAAAACCTTCACGTGAAATTTCCATTTTTTCACAAAACTGCTTTTTTAAACGCTCACTGTAAACAAACTACTCGGTCAATTTCTAAGCTCCCACTGTTTTCACAATAACAAATGTAAAGTATTACGAAAATAGTAATGACACATCTCAATAGCGCCACCTAGTGGTCGTTTGTAAAAACTTAAAACGCTGCCCTCGTATTACCAGTAAACATATACATAAACAAATAAAAATAAAAATTTATACAAAATGCGCAAGCAAGTGCAAGCAAAATTGTCGCCCCAAAGGCTAGCGCCCCGGGGCTATAGCCCATTTAGCCCTTTGGTTAGGGTGACTCTGGCTTATTGCCGTGTTATAAAAAAGAAATAATATTTCTAGCTGAAGTATAAACGTGATTATTTTGAATTCGGAGTTATTTATTAATGTGTAACGGGGATTTTCCCAAATGTATGCAAAACAGTGCCAAGCAAAGCGGAAAATGAAAAACCGTTACAATGTTTACATAGAACAGCCGCAGATGGAAAACCAAAACGTTTTAACAACTGCGTTTTTTTTTAATTTAACGAGGTTGGTGGCCTTAAATTGGTGTTCTCTCATTGTTTGCGAAATAAATAAAAAATTCATTGTATGAGGCAGACATTAAGGAGAGTAGCACAAACAAGGCGTTACAAATATACAGTATGATGCGATAAATGTGGGCTATGGAAAGCAAAATCCTTGCCCTTACAGTTCACAACACCTACTATTATTTCATAGTTATCACCACATCACAGCATAGTTCAGTTCGTATAATTATTTTTACACTAACACACAATATTCACTTGTAAATGTATAATCTAATATCCGCATTACGAGTATCCTATAAGTTAGGTAAACTTTTTCCCACCTGGTAAAAGTTGGCTTTTGAATTTAAATACATATTCATTAAAGATGTTCAATTCTTTCACCGTGTGACGCAATTATATTGGATTTTTGCTTCATATTGTCATAAAGTCTGGTTTTGACTAACAAATTAAAGTTATGTAGAAGTCTAATAAGTTTATGTAGGGTGCCCCATAAGTTGAGATAAAAAGCCTCGTGGCGTTGTTCAGCAGTGCATACTGAACACAAAACAGTTAAAATATTTATTTTTCGCAAGACTGATAGTAATTTCTATTTAATTTGGCACTGCTGTTCCGAATTTTACAGTTATCGAACACATTATTCTGTTCTTTTCTGTACATTCCGTTTCACTTGCATTAATGGAATACACATTTGCTGAATATACTGACATGATTTGACTTCTTGGGGAAGTTGGTGGTAATGGTAATGCTACATGCTGAACGCTATCCAAATAGAAGACATCCAAACCACACAGTTATTAAACGAACTGACCAACGACTACGAGAGAGAGAGAGAGAGAAGAAGTGTTGGTGTAAAAATAGGTGGTGGTGGTCGTCCATTTATGGCAAGAGCTCAGTATTGACGAAAATGTGTTAGAATAAATGAATGGGAGCCGACGAAAACGGTTCGTGGTATTTATCGGACGGAAAACATACCAAGTCGAGAGTACACAGAATATTACAAGACAACGATCTAATCCTTTGCGAAAAACGAAAGTTTAGCACTTATTACAACAGAATTATAATGCACGAGTAAGGTACTGTGAATGGCTATTGAATTAACACCAGGAAAATCCTAATTTGATTGGTAATATCTTGTGGAAAGATAAGGCGACATTTACGCAGGATGGGGTTTACAATACCCATAATAATCACGTGTGGGCAGATGAGAACCCTCATGTAACTCATGTTCGAAGTAATCTATATCGATACGGGGTTAATGTTTCAGCAGGTGTGGTAAATAATAATGTCATTGTTCCTTCTATTCCGCCAAATCATTTTAATGCTGAAAATTTCCTACATTTTCTAAATGAGGATTTTCAAATACTATTGGAAATTGTTCCACTGATTATTAGACAAAATATGTGGTACCAACAACATGGTACCCCACATCATTATGGAATCATCGTTTGAGATTGGCTTGAAAATCATTTTTCTGATCAGTGAATTGGTCGCGGAAGTGCTATAGGTTAGCCGTTAAGGTCACCTGATCTAACGCCCTTACCGCCCTGAAGGATTTGATACATCTTAAACCAGTGAACAACGTGGACGATTTAGCAAATTGTATCAACCAAGCGGTTGCAACTTTATACGAACACATGCTCCAACGA
Organism: Limonius californicus; assembly: GCA_014611495.1. Taxonomy (NCBI): domain Eukaryota; kingdom Metazoa; phylum Arthropoda; class Insecta; order Coleoptera; family Elateridae; genus Limonius; species Limonius californicus. The sequence goes on along the minus strand of JABXWE010008910.1, from coordinate 10,267 downwards.
GTACCGTTCCATTAATTATAGAAAATTTGAAATTCTGATTTGTTTCTGTCCGTTATTTTTATTCATAAGTAATTTCTGTTTAGGTACTTAAATCAATTGATATCTGCTTTATTCAGCTGAGAATTAGGTCTATTGGGGATACTACATAAAAGAAAACGCGCGGGTAACTCTACCTCATGGTGGTGTGGAAATGAGTTGTTTAATAGTTGATTTGGGTCGTTTGTGGCCTAAATAATAATACTAATGTAGTAAATATTGTTTAATAGTTTTCCATACACCAAAAATATGTTCCGTGGAATATGCAACATGCACATTACACAGTTGCCAAGTTTCACTTCTTTTCGTGCTTCGTGTGAATAAACTAGCTTACGAAAAATAAATACTTTAGCTGTTTTATATTTAGTATGCACTGCTGAATAGCTACGGAGCGTTTTAACGCGAATTATGAGACACCCAGTAGGACAACCAATTGTCCGTTTATCGAGACAATTATAATTTGCTAATATGTACTTGCAAAAGATATTTATGTTTGACTAAACATATTCTAATCTAATTCTGATCTAAAAAATCGACGTCATTTGGAATACATCTTTGGCAGACACGACGTGCACTCGCCGATTGTTATCCTTATCACCTCTTTCTTTTGTCAGTTGGAACCAAAACAGCAATTACCAAACAGACCAATGGTGGGGGCGGCATTTTAAAGCACACAGTGAAGAAAGAAATTAACATCTGTGCATAAAATTAAAACGTATCAATTGAAAAACATTGCTACCTCTATTATAGCACTCTTACCCTAAAATTGTATCTCCTTCAATCTAACCATTTGCGTCATTCCAGTTTGCAGGTAGTAATCTATTTTTCCGAGCATTTTAATATCTTTTGAAAAATAAGTGGTTACGTTGACATCTATTTTCCCTGATCTACTATGGACGGAAATTGCTCAAGAATGATCAGAAACGCCATGTTCTTTCTTTTTCCCTAATTTCTTACTTTTCTTCTTCAGAACGCTATTATTTTTTACAAAAAATATGTCACTAATAGCAATTCCTGAATTAAAGTTAATTAGTAAGCTCAATAGTAGATTAATTAAACATTAACAAAAATAAATAAATGCGGTTGTAATATTTATGGGCCGAATAAAGTATTGTATATCAACAAACGTTGACAATATTTTCTTATCAGTATTACCTTTTATGTGGCAGTAAACAGTACTTTTTATTTATTTGCAGCGATAACCAAAATTTGTAGCAGATAAAAATGACGCTGAAAGTAATATACTTAAAAAATAGATAAATGCAAAAATTAACCGGTAAAAACCGAAAATCCTGTAACAAAGATGCTCTCTAAATAGTTGATGAATATGTTTCTATTGAAAATACTTTTTGTGTAGCTAAATACAAAAAAAAACAATATCTCGTAAATACTTACAAATTTTACAGGTAGCTTATCAAAGTAAAAAAGAATTAAATGAAAAGAACTACAACACCTTAACCTTTTCATTAATCATCATATTTTGATTTTAAGTCCGCCCACTTACTTAGACTATACTATTAAAAAGTAAACTTACACAGTCACAAATGAAAACAGTTTCATGTCGTATTGACAATTCAGTCACATTCATAACGGTAGCTAATCTTCAAACGTTGCTTTACCCGTTAGTGTCTGGAACACTCAATATAATAAAGCATTTCTAAACAGATTTTGCTCATTTACTATTTAATAAAAACCCCTCCATATTTATCGTATACATTTCGCTTAGTGTAAACATGACTCTAAATCTTACTCTATTTACTTTATAAATTTGTTTAGTGTATAAATGATTTTATATCCTACTCTATTTATTGTATCATTTGACACAACTTGATACACCACTCCATTTGCTATATAAATTTGACTTACTGTAAACCCGAATTTAGAATCCAATCCATTTACAAATACTCACAACTATAACAACAATTTTAGATACCACTTGGCTTAGTGGCAACGTGAATTTACATCTAACTGCATTTAGTGTATAATTTTGGGTAAAGTAAATATGATCTTAGATTCAGTTAATTTACTAGATACATTTGGCTTAATGTTAATATGCCTTTAACAACCACATCATTTATTATATAAATTTAAGTTCATATAAACATTACTTTAGATTCTACTCTATTCCCTGTATTAATCTAAATTTAAGTAAACATAATTTAGGGTGCAACTTCAGTAACTGCATCAATTAGTTATAGTGTAAACACAATTTTAGAAATCATCACATTTATTATATAAATTTAGCTTAGCACAACCATGTCTGTATATCCCACTGCATTTACTGTCAATGTATGCCTTTGTGTAAACGCCATTTTAGATCTTACTTGATTTACAGTGTAAATTTAAGTTACAGTAAACACAGCTTTAAACACTACTCCATTCGCGATAGACAGTTAGCTTAGTGTAAACATAACTTTCGATACCACTCCATTTATTGTAGAAATATAGTTAGGGCAAACTTAATTTAGAAACCACTTTACTCAGTGTAAACATAACTTTAGTTAACATTCCTTTTATTGTATACATTTGGTGTAATGGAAAAAGACTTTCGACACCACTTCATTTATTGTAGATATATGGCTTAGAAACCACTTGGTTCAATATAAAAGTGACTTTATGTCCTACTCCGTTCACTATATAAATTTCGTTTAGTGGAAACATGACTTTAGATCCCACTCTATTTATTATACACATTTGTTTCTGTGTAAATATGACTTTATACGCTCTTTATTAATTTGTACGTAGCTTTAGTCTAAGAAAGACTAGAGAACTCAGTCCATTTATTGTATCAATTTATTGTGTAAAGATCCCTTTAGATCTCTGACTTGATAACAGTAGACATTTGGGTTACTTTAACATGAATTTTGATTCCACTCCATTTACGGAACAAATTGGGCTTAGGGTAAACATTACTTTAGAATCCACTAGTCCAAGTGTAATCGTGATTTTAGATTCCACTCCATTTACTGCATTAATTCGGTTTAATGTAAATATGACTTCCAACCTACTCCATTTATTGTGTACATCTGGCGATGTGTAAACATTACTTTAGATCTCACTTGAGATTTATAGCATAAATTTGAATTAATGCAATCACAACTTTAAACACTACTCCATTCGCGATAGCACTTAGCTTAGTGTAAACATAACTTTCGATACCACTCCATTTATTGTAGAAATATAGTTAGGGCAAACTTAATTTAGAAACCACTTTACTCAGTGTAAACATAACTTTAGTTTCCATTCCTTTTACCGTATATATTTCGTTTAATGTTAAAATACTTTCGACACCACTCCATTTATTGTAGAAATATGGCTTAGACATCACTTGACTAATTATAGAAGTGACTAGATCCTATTCCGTGTACTGTATAGATTTCTCAGTGTAAATATGACTTTGTACCCTCTTCATTTGTTTGTACGTTGTGTTTAGTCTAACAACGACTAGAACTCAATCCATTTATTGTCTCAATTTGTTGTGTAAATGAATTTTGGTTCCACTCTATTTACGGTACGAATTTGAGTTAGGAGAAACATGACTTTATATTACCATTACGCCAAGTGTAAAAGTGATTTTAGATTCCATTCCATTTACTGCATAAATTCGGTTTAGTGTAAATAGGACTTTCAACCCACTCCATTTATTTCATACATTTCGTTTAGTTTAATCGTAACTTTAGAACTCGCTCAATTTTTGTATAAATCTGGCTTTGTGTAAACATTACTTTAGAGCTCACTTGATTTACATGAATAAACTTGGATTACTCGAAACGCAACGTTGAATACTACTCTATTTGCTGTATAACATTGGATTACTTTAACATACATTTTTATTCGACTCCATTTACTGTACAAATATGGCTGTAAGCATTACTTTAGAAACCGCTTGACCAAGTGTAAACGTGATTTTAGATTCAACTCTGTTTACTGTATAAATTTGATATAGTGGAAAGATGGCTTCATCCGCTCCATTTATTTTGTACATTTGATTTAGTGTAATTATGACTTTAGAACTCACACATTTACATTTACTTGATTAATTGATAGTCACGAGATGTAGGCGGAATTAAAGCCCACGTAATGAAAGCACTATAATTAAGCAAATGTGGACGAAATCTAATCAAAATTAGATTGCTTTATATAAAAAAAACGCGTACTACACTGCTCCAAAAAATTAACGCAATAATTATTAACGTTGCGACAAAAGAAAAGTAGTGCGCTATCTACTTCAATCAAATGCATGGAATGAATGTCCGATACGAACCTGAGAGACACGTGTTACTCTTGGTCTGTTTCTACATCTTTAACTTTGTTAAAAAAATTAATCAATTTTACACGCACATTTTACTTACAGTTTCGTTTTACTTTAAAACGTATCAAATCGTGTAGCTGTCATCAAACAATTGCTTGTACGATCAGTTGTATTTAAAATGCAATGTATCTCAAGAAATTTAAGTCGTGATGAGTGTGTCACAGCCCTTACTTTGTCTGAAGAAGGGTATTCTTTCCGCGCTATCGCTAACAGGCTTAGGGTGAACCACACAACCATTTCTCGGGTCATCCAGCGTTTCAGAGAAACTAACGAACATGACAGGCAACCAGGGCAAGAGCGACCACATACTACCGCTGTAGAAGATAATTTTCTTCAAATGCGTGCACTAAGAGAGCGCTTTACCACCATAAGAGCCCTTCAAAGACAACTTTCAACAGTACATAATGTGCAGGTTAGCATTGAAACCGTTTGCCAACGTCTTCTGGAAGGAAATGTGAGAGCCAGATTACCAGCTACTGGCCCACAGTTGATTGCAGACCACTGCAGACACTGATTGGATTTTGCTAGAACCACTTGATCGGGAAAATGAAGATTGGACACGCATTTTGTTCACAAAGCAATCCAGATTTTGTTTGGATAATTGTGATAGGCGCATTCGTGCTTTTAGACGTTCAAATAAACGATATGCTCAAGGCAATTTTGCCCCCACGACTGCATTTGGTGGTGACCCAATAATGGTATGGGGAGACATATCTTTCACGGCCCGCATAGACCTACACATCTGTCCCAACGCCACTTTAAACAGTCAGAGGTACATTACGGATATCTTAGAACAGTATGTTGTGCCATATGTCTCATACATCGAAAACAACTTCCAATTAATGCACGACAACGCCTGGCCCCACACAGCCAGAATTATGCAAGAATACCTAGACGACGTTGGTATTCCTGTTATGCAATGGCCAGCCAGAAGTCCCGACCTGAATCCGATTGAGGACCTCTGGGACATTCTAGGAAGACAAGTACGATCCCTGCAACCACCCCTTGCAACTCTTAACGACCTAGGGAATTCATTAGTGGAAATGTGGAATAATCTTGAACAAGAGCAGTTAAGTGTGTTAATTTCAGGCTTGGACCGTCGTTCTCAAGCCGTCATAACAAGTCGAGGCAGAAACACAGCCTACTGAACCTGTAAACTTACAATTTTTCAGTTTTCGAATTTGATTTTTTAAATTTTTGCGTTGATTGTTGTTAAATTGCGTTGATTGTTGTTCATTTGGATAAAATCTGGTTTACTTAATTTTAAGCATTGTTATGAATAAACATACTTCATTGCATGCAATACTTTAAACAATATTGCGATTGTTAGTTAGTACATGACGTCAAAACTGTTTAATGAGACGAATCTTGAAAATAAAAAAGAAACAAGGTGTATTCATCCATTTTCAATCAATGATTCTCAATGACTCAAAACATACTATAATCTTAACAGATTTATCACTTATACTTTGTTTGACAGCAATCGCTTATGAGTTAATTGATCGTAGGAAGTCCTCTTGGCAGCACTTCAGATTGTAACTATCCGTCCTAACAATTGATATCGTTTAACGATTTTATGCCAATTTACTTTACCAAGTTACTGATTGTGACGAAGCTATTCCGCTTACACCGCTTTAACGATAAACTGTTTCTTTCTACGACCTTGACAACTACTCCAAAAAGAGCCGGATGCTAAACAAAAACTTCGAAACGCCGAGAAAAGTGTAGAATGCAATCATGGTAGAAAGCTACTTCTACCATGTAATACAATAACTGCAGTGGAATACGATCCATCCGAGAGCATCTAAAAAGAAAATGGAAGCTAGCAGCTTATCGAATGCCAAACTGGAGCACTTCCAAAACAGTGCAGGAAGTGGAGAAGCTTAACCTGGATATCGCAACTTGGCAGGAAATCAGATTGACTCAAGAAAGGAAAATTTTAAATACCGTAGCATTGAAAGTACGAATTCAGTCGTTAGAGAAGAAACATTTCTTTGAATTGAAAGTTAAGGTAAATAAAACAATGAAATAAGTATTTTTGATTTTAAATCGATTAATATCAACAATATAGATCCAATACGCGCATCCTCCAACACAAAAAATATGATCGTTTAAACTGTTGATCCCAATAAAATCAATCGTTTTAACATGAAACATAAAATAGAAAATTGATATTTGAGCCCTGCTCAATGTATGCAATTATTTATATAAGTAGTGCTTGTTTGGGTGTCAACAAGACAACTAAAACAAACTCGGTAAATTAAAAGTTGTGTATGGCGGAAACGTCCTGTATTCGAAGCATTGATGCGAGGCCGCACAAATGAATACAATTTACAAAAGAAATCCTATAAGATAGGGATGAAGGTGGTATTAATGCTATATAGAGAAACTGAACAACATTTTAACAATAAATATTGAAATAAACAATAACACTGTTAGTCGGAAATTTTCTCTTCGTGTTAAATTACAGCTTCCTTCATACTCGCGCTTACATCATTACCATTTAACGTAAACTTGAAACATAAGTTCGATTTGGGCCTGAAGATCTAGTAGGCTACAGGTTCGTTCTATTTAAGTAATCGTGCACCAAATCAAATTATGGAATGAAATTTCATGAAATTAGTCTTATTCCTGACAGCTGTTACTCAATAATTTAATTTTGAAGAATAGCTTAAAGAAATATGAATTGACTAACGTTTCTAATATTAATTATTAAATAATTACGGCTCTAGAATAGTGAACAGTATCAAAAACAGTAATAACAGCATTGTATTACAATGAACTGTCGTTTCTCAATAGTCGGCTGCTGCACATCTGTTTAAAGGTGCTGCCTGTGACGGAGATAACAGGAAGAGAGGCAGATTCAAGCGGCTCTACCTCCATAATAATTCAGAAATAGATACTCTTTTGTCATTATTACATCTCCCGAAATATTGATATATTGTCCCGAAGAGTTCAAATTACAGACTGTAAAAATTATATGATAATGTAACATTCTCATATTTCAGCCCAAATATTTATTTATTAATATTATTAATAATTGTCTTGCAAATTTTCTTAAGCAATGGAACACTGTATAAACCCCACAATAAAAAAAAATTTAATTATTGCCATTAGATATAATTTTGCAAACATCGATTCGCCGCCTCATTAGGCCTGATATTGTTTTGCCAATTTGTGGGAGAAATAATCATTCATTTTAATATACCGGGTGATTATTTCAAACGTCTCTCATATCTGTTGTTCTCGATATCGAAAAATGCTATTTATAAAAGCTGCATGGAATTTATTTTCCGATTTCCTGAATTATTTTCCGATATACAGAGTGTTTGGCCGAACCATGGCAAACAACCCTTCTAAATTTATCAAAACTAGTAGATTAATTTGACTCTAAACCTTATTGTTCCTGCAGTTTTCAACTATTTGTACATTTTTGGACTAAATTTGTTAATGTCCTTTCGTGTAAATAATGGAGCTAATTAGTTGCGGAAGGTTAACTAGATTTGGTTTTCAAATTAACTTGGACATTTAAACATAACTCTGCGTACTAGACATGGTGAGCGTTGTTCGCAAAATGCATAACATCGCGAATTTTTAAATAGAGCACGCTATGTATTATTACAAAATTAAAAAGTGTTAAAAAATTAACTTTCACTGATAAAAGATATTGCGTACAATGAATTGTATTTATATTTCCAAAAAAGTATTATAAGTGTTCAAGAAGAAATAGCAAATCCAAGCCTCTTCAAGAAGTGATTCGAAAGTCTTCCACTTTTCGAAATGTCTACGAATAATTAATTAATTATCGCATAACTTGCAATGGAAGCTAAAATTTATACGTATGACACTGGTCGTTTTATAGAGCTAATTAAGCATAACTTTACATAAACAAAATGTTGTTTCTCTTATAGTTAATTTTCCTAATAATATTACAGCTTTGCGAGCAGTTTTAATTACCAAGTAAATTAATTAAATGTTGACCTGACATCGATATTGGTTTATCAAAACATTATTCAAATAGTTGATTCACTTGACAGTCTTGTATCTTGTCTTGATCCTAATACGCACTGGAAATAAATTTTATATTACACCGAGTAAAATTCCCTACAATTTTTCTTTGTGACATTTACCCACATTTTGAGTGATGAAGGAGATACTGCACTAAATAAACACCCTGTACAGCGGCCTCACGTCGCAGCTTCGAATACGACTTAATAGAAAAGACTCAAAAATGAATAAGGATATTGTCATATAAAGCATATATGTTTGATTGAAAAAAAACAATCGAATCCAATTGCAATTGTTTCACGGTATTAGTATCAAGTCGAATTTGTGTGCTTGCTTGAATAATCTTTCATGTCTTCTTAAGATCTTTTTTGTTCATTGTTCTTTTATTCGTTTATTACATTTGTGTTCGTAATAATAAACAACAATGCAGAGAAACCATTTAACAATAGAACAACGAAATTTTGCCGTTGCTATGCACCAAAGAGAAGATCGCCAGGTCGACATATGCGGATATGTTAGGAACCACGCAGAGCGTAATTTCACGTGCCCTTAGAGAAAGCTATACGACTGCAAAAAAACTTGGAAATGGGTCTTTTCGCATCACAACACCTCGTGAGGATCAACTTCTGGTAATTAATGCAACAATGCATCCCTTTTCAACTGCTCGACATCTACAGCAAGTGCTCCAGAATGCCACAAGAAATCGAGTCTCCCACCAAACTGTGAGAAATCGATTGTTTGAGATAGGACTTACATCATACCGCCCCTGAGATGTCCCGCAAGAACAGTGGTTCAACGAAGACACTGGGTGGAATGGTCAAGACGCAGGCTTTAAGAAGCGACACTGTGGGATGATATACAGTTTTCGAACGAGTTCAGATATTGTCTCAGCAATGATAACGGGTGTCAAAGAGTATATCGTAGTGCCGAACATCGTACCTTACTTCAGTATACCCAACCAGTCGTTGCCTTTGGTGGTGGTGGTCTTATGGCATGGGCTGGAATTTCTTTAGGGTGGCGTACTGACCTCCATATCTTTAATCGTACACTCACGGGCCAATGCTATGTTCAGGAGATCATTATGGACCATGTTCTGAATCGTCGCAAAGCTGTTGGACGGGAATATTTTGTTTTTCATGACAAGAACGCAAGGCCGCATCGTGCACGAGTTGGTTTAGAGATGCTGAGAGATGAGGAAATAAACAATCTTGCTCTTCCTCCGCTATCTCCAGACCTGAACCTCATCGAGCACGCACGGGACCTTTTGCAGAGACAGCCTGGATCATCATAATCCAAGGCCTACTACTGTGCAACAGCTGAGGGATGTATTGCCGGTACTGTGGCATCAAATTCCACAAGAACATATTGATAATTGCATTGGGAGTATGCCAGCAAGGTGCAGAGCAGTTATTACTGCCAGAGGAGATGCCACCCGGTATTAGAATTTAATAAATTTAAGTTACGTGAAAGGAGACAATAACGATTTTCATTATCATATTGTTAAATTTCTTCTTTAAACGTAATGTTGTTGTAATTTTAATGTTCATTACTAAAAAGACTTTTGTTGTCTTGGTAGTTTTTTTATTATAAATGCAATTGGTGTTGATCTTGATCACTAAGCGAAACTTGTACTTTTCTACATGATGACATTTGACTACATTTTTGCATAAATAACGACGACTGTATGACACTTTAAATGACACAAAACCTTCTGCAGTGACCACAAAAAGACTACCTTTTTTTTCACACATTCATACTACCGTCCTCCCCCCCCCCCGGAACCGCTTTCGCATTACTTCAGGGGGGTGCGGGCGTCCCTTACATACTAAACATTCATGCAACATGCACCCTAAACTTAACTAACCAAATGCGGTTGCCCCAGTCGGGATTCGATCGCCCCAACGGAGCAAC
>JABXWE010008909.1:0-32866 GCA_014611495.1 Limonius californicus | reverse complement strand
ATGGATTTTTTTCCTTGGATTTTTTCCTGGATTTTTTTTCTATGGATTTTTTTCCTTGGATTTTTTCCTGGATTTTTTTGAGGGATTTTTTCCCTTGGGTTTTTTTCCGTTTACCATCATAGATGACACCCGCCTACTTGGTAAAATATAAGAAAACGCATAAAGTAATCTAGTAAAATATTATGTTCGCTATTAAAGACTTACACATCAAAAGTTACCCGACATATGATACATAGATAGAAAGAGAAAAAAAATCCGTTTTAACTAAACCATAGCCAACTATGATTCCCATTTGAAAAAATACAACTTTAGGCCATAACTCGACATTGCACCTTTTTTTTCAAATTTTCTCGACGCCACTGGATTATACAGAAAAAAGTGCCCTGAGAACGTAAAAGTTATTTTCTCCTAACTTTACAAACAACCACGATATTCACATGTGTCTAAAAGTCGAAAAATCGAACTTTTGTTTATAACTCGAAAACAAAAGACGATAGCAAATTTTTGTTTCCGCCAGTGAATTTGTCTCAAAAAAAGAGATCGAGAATGTGACTTCCATTTTTTTGTATCTCCTATAGTTACCGAGTTACCCTATACAAACGTCGAAATTTGCCCACCCTGTACATATAAAGTGCAATAAAAAATAACTACCCATTTAAAAAATCAGTAGTTAATACCACTTCCGGTTAAAACAGAAAGGATACGATCTTACTGCAACCATATTAATACGTAAAATCGCTTCGATGCTCGAAAGTCTATATTACCGTAGAACAAATTGGCAAAAATCCTAGTCTATGTTGAATGGGTGACTTTTACAATCAGGGATTCCAAGCTCACGGTCTACAAGTCGTCGTTGTCTGAAAAAAATAAGTTGTAAATTAATTTTAATTTTCCAACTGTAAATAACAGAATTCGGTTACCGTTTATTCAATGTACAACTGCAAACAGTACAGAGTTATACAGGGTGTCCTTTAAATACCTTAAAAGCTTCAGGTAGCACTCTTCTGTAAGAAATACAGTTCTCAAAAACACTAACACGAACTTCCTATAGTGCTTAGTTTCCTCACACGAGACACTTAAAGAATATTATACTTGGCAACGTAGACGATGTCTTTGCATTTATGGAGAATTTAATTAGTAGGCCGACATTACATGAAGCATTTTGACAAATGTCGAAAAACAAATTTTCTACTTTTCATCACAATACCATGGCCTTGCACTGTTGTCAAATGTAGTATTTACGAAATTTATCATTTTTACAGTACTTCCAGAAGAGCAACTAGAGCGTCAACTCAATATTAATCTTTACATAATCAAGTGGCAGTCAGTCACTTATCGGCAGATACGTGCAACATTAAAGTTCTCGTTATTGTTTCCATGAAATTCTGTTTTAAAGATATGAACTTTAACACTCTCGTACAAGAAAACTAAGCTCCAAATACCTACTTTTTTTTTGAAGATTTGTGTTAAGCATTCATAAAGGAAAAATTCTACCTGAAGCTTTTAAGGCATTTAAAGGACACCCTGTATTGTCACCGCTAATATGCAAAAATCGTTAATACGCATAATAACTAAATAAATCAGGAATTATGCGAAATAACTAAAATGGCTAGTTATTATGCATTTTAACTTATCATGTTAGTTGCTACGCATATTAACTAAACATTTTCAGTTATTATGCATATGCACTGATATCAGTTTAGTGATTATGCATAAGAGCTACAAACAGATCTAGGTTTATACGAATTAGAGATTAGGTTAGTTGCTTTGCATAATACCTGATTTTCTATTATGCATGTGCACTGATATCAGTCTAGTTATTATGCATAAGACCTACAAACAGTTCTAGGTTTATGACGAATTAGAGGTTAGGTTAGTTGCTTTGGATAATACCTGATTTCCTTAGCCATTATGCGTAACAGCTAACCATTTTAGTTATTTGGCATACTTCCTGAAATTGCCAGTTAGTATGCGTATTAACGGAATTTGGATACTAACGGTAACATATACATCATCAATTTGCAAAACCGAATGTAGTATGACAATAACAATGCATGTAAATGTATTTTCTGCAATATTTTGCATCAAAATAATTTCCCATCGTATAACAACCCTCAACGAACTCGTAGTGGTGTACAGAAAATGTATTACAATTTTGCCAAATCCTTCATTTATTAGCTGTTGGATACTATTGCATGTAAATATATTTTCTGCAATAATTGGCATCAAAATAAAGTAGATTCTATCGTACAATAACCACTGTCAACGAACTTGAAGTGTAGTGTACTGAAAATGCATTAAAATTTTGCCAATTCCTTCATTTATTAACTGTTGGATACAATTTCATGTAAATGTATTTTCTGCAATAATTGGTATCAAAATAAAGCAGATTCTATCGTACAATAACACCTGTACTCGAAGTGTAGTGTACTGAAATTGTATTAAAATTTTGCCCATTCGCTCATTTATTAACTGTTGGATGCTTTTACATGAAATATATTTTCTACAATAATTGGGATCAAAATAAAGCAGATTCTATTTTACAATAACAACTGCCAAGGAACTCGAAATGTGGTGTACTGAAATTGTATTACAATTTTGCCAATTCGTTTATTTATTAACTGTTGGATACTATTACATGAAATATATTTTCTACATGGGATCAATATAAAACAGATTCTATCGTACAATAACAACTGTCAACGAACTCGAAGTGTGGTGTACTGAAAATGTATTAAAACTTTGCCAATTCGTTTATTTATTAACTGTTGGATACTACTGCATGTAAATATATTTTCTGCAATAATTGGCATCAGAATAAAGCAGATTCTATTGTACAATGACAACTGTCTACGCACTCGAAGTGTGGTGTACTGAAATTGTATTACAATTTTGGCAATTCGCTCATTTATTAACTGTTGGATACTACTGCATGTTATATAGTTTCTGCAATAATTGGCATCAAAATAAAGCAGATTCTACCGTACAATAACCACTGTCAACGAACTTGAAGTGTAGTGTACTGAAAATGTATCAAAATTTTGCCAATTCCTTCATTTATTAACTGTTGGATACTATTTCATGTAAATGTATTTTCTGCAATAACTGGCATCAAAATAATGCATATTCTATCGTACAATAGCAACTGTCTACGCACTCGAAGTGTGATGTACCGAAATTGTATTAACATTTTGCCAATTCATTCATTTATTAACTGTTGGATACCATTACATGAAATATATTTTCTACGATAATTGGCATCAAAATAAAGAAATTGTAATAAAATTTTGGCAATTCGTTCATTTATTAACTATTGGATGCTTTTGCATGAAATATATTTTCTACAATAATTGGGATCAAAATAAAGCAGATTCTATTGTACAATAACAACTGTCAAGAAACTCGAAGTGTGGTGTACTGAAATTGTATTAAAATGTTGCCAATTCGTTCATCTATTAACTGTTGGACACTATTTCATGTAAATGTATGTTCCGCAATAATCGCCATCAAAATAAAGCAGATTCTATCGTACAATAACAACTGTCAACGAACTCGAAGTGTGGTGTACTGAAATTGTATTACAATTTTGCCAATTCGTTCATTTATTAATTGTTGGATACTAATTGATGTAAATGTATTTTCTGCAATAACTGCCATCAAAATAAAGCAGATTCTATCGTACAATAACAACTGTCTACGCACTCGAAGTGTGATGTACTGTGTAACGAAGCGTTACTAATTTTGTATTATTATTTTGACATTGAGGACTCCGTTTAATTTGTTTACATGCCGTTTACCGTTTAGAAGTTTATTAGTTTGATTTTTGGGTAATTTTATTGTGTACCGACCGATGTCTTTCCGTATGCACCCCGTATTATTTTCATTTTAGAAGTGTTTACCGATTTATGTAAATATCATTATGTACCGTTTAATTTACACTTTGAATTTAAGGCCGAAGAAGGTAATTTATTTATTATGTACCGTATAGCAACATTTAAAATTCCTAGTTTGTTTTGTTATTATTATATGAGACCGTTTTATTTTGATAACGATATTAGAGGAATGTTTAATTACCAGTTACGTTTATATTTGAACAATTAGCATTTATATTTATGTCCGAATATTGTAAATTGGTTTATTCGAATTGCATTTACGGGTGGAGATCAGATAATCGCATCTACGGCGTAGAGTTGGTGGGGTAGCCACGTATTCCCTACTCTTAGCTGGAATGCGCGAATTAAACTAAATATTGTAGCAACAGTTACCGAGCGGGTATAAATACAAGCTATCGAGCATTAACAGGTCAGTCTTCTCTCCGGTCCATTTCGAAGAAGAATCATCCAGTACCAGCGACCCAGGAACCACTCCGAAGCCAAGGTACAACCTACCCACGCAAGCAGTGTAGAGGTGAGGAATTGTTTTATCTTGGCACTATTGCTTTACCGTTCATATTTTAATTCTCCGTTCTCTTTCTCCTCTTGTACCCCTCTCTCTCTCTCTAACTTATCCGAAACGCCGGAAGCAACATCGCTGCGTGTGTCCTGAGTTGTTGTTTTCCATCCTTGTCTCCCCTTGCGGCTGCATGTGTCCTGACGCAAGTAACCCTCCTTCAGAAGCAACGTTGCTTCGTGTGTCCTGAGGCGGTGTTTTCTGTCCCTTATCTCCCCTTGCGGCTGCGTGTGTCCTGACGCAAGTAACCCTCCTTCAGAAGCATCGTTGCTGCGTGTGTCCTGAAGCGGTGTCTTCCATCCGTACAATATCCCTTTATCCAGAGAAAGAGCACCGTGATTCTTGACCGTTCACTACCGGGGTTTGTACCCGAATTGTGCCAAGATATACGATCTCCTTTCTCTCTCGCTGTCATAGTGAGACCGTACCTGCTACCGTACTGACTCCCGCAGAGGTACCGTATTGCTACCGTATTGATATCATATTTGCTACCGTTTTGCTACCGTATTGCTACAGTATTTGCTACCGTATTTGCTACCGTATTTGCTACCGTTTTGCTACTGTTTTGCTACCGTATTTGCTACCGTATTTTGCTACCGTTTTGCTTCCGTTTTGCTACTGTATTTGCTACTATGTAATTTTAATGTTATTGCATTATACCTGTTAATGTGGAACCCTGTATTGTTTAATTCAGTCAATATATGTATTAAACCATTCTTGCTTTAATTCTTCCACGGCGCAGTACAATAGAGTCTCTAGGCCGATCCCGAGATTGCAGGTAAATAACAACAGACCCCTGGACACCGACGTCTTCAACTGCAGTTACCCAGGTCTTCGTTATCTGTTCCAGGAAAACGAAGCTGTACCGGAGAGTAAACTCCGTAACAAATCTGGCGCCCGAGGCAATCTCCGCAATTGCACGTAATAAGCAGACGTGCAATTGACTTCGCTAAGCCGATTAAAGAAAAGAGCGTCACAAATTTGGCGCCTGAGCAGGGACCGTTTGTTTTATTTGCAGTCATCTCCGAGGAGGGACCTGGTTGTTCAGCTATTTCCCAAAGGAAGAAGAAATCATTCCGAAACGTTTTTTTTCCATATCGAGACCGCAGCCATGCCATCCGATGTCGAGAAGTCCGACGTAGAGAGCAACCACTCCGAAGAAGACGCCGTGGGCTTAGAAACCGCCGACAGACGCGTTGGATGGGTATATCTCCTACGGAAGGAGCAACTCGTGGAGGAAGTGAACCGATTTGGATTGGTTCCCGAGGGTACCGTAGACGTCCTGAGAAGACGCCTCGTTAACACCTAAGATAGAAGTTAAAGAGGTACCGAAATTAACGAGGTACCGATAGTGACCATTCCGACGGTAACTACGAACGCCGCCTTGTACACACAGACAGCCACGACCACCACCAGCACGACCGCAGGTACCCCATGGCAATTTCCTCCGTTAACAGCAATATACCAGGCACCGCCACCCGTGTTTATACCCGCTGTATACTTAAACACCCAGACCACGGTAACCAGCGCTGCCGCTGGTATGCAGCCCTACCAACCAGTAGCGCACCAGGTTTATCACCCGATGCCACCGACCCAAGTAACGCCACCGACACCGGTACCGTCAGCAGGACCGTTACCCCGCACCAATTTAAAGGTACATGAATGGAAAGTGACCGTTAACGGACAGACCGACCCCGTGGCATTCCTAGAGCGACTCGAAGAGATCTGCCTCCGCTATGACCTTCAGGCCGAAGAGTTGGTACCAGTGCTACCAGAAATACTGTCCGACATCGCCCTTATGTGGTACCGTAACAACCGGCGACGATGGAGGTGTTGGAGAGACTTCATCCACGATTTCCGTACCTTCTACCTACCTACCGATTACCTGATCAACCTTGAGGCCCAGATCAGCCAAAGGGTTCAACAGAAGCACAAGTAAGCGGTAAGCTACATAGTTGCATTGCAGACCCTGATCCGCCGGCATGGAGGAATGACACCAGACCAGGAGTTATTCTGGTTGCACCGTAACCTACTTCCCGGCTACCGGCTATTCATTCACCGAACCGCCTGCAACTCCGTAGATCAGTTATTGACGGCAGCCAAGGAGTATGAAGACATCCGCCAGTCTGCTCCCGTCAATGCCGCCACCACATCGAGCAAGCCGTCACCACCAGTACCGTCCAACAAACTCCTTTTCCCGAAAGAAGACCCGGAACCGGCAAGGAAGCCCAGTGGATATGCTTCCACATCTAACGAAATACCGACCACATTAAAGCGAGAAAAGACCGAGGACGTTTGTTGGTGTTGCGGCTAGACCGGTCACTACCGACAGCATTGTAGAAACCCGAGGATTCTTGCCTGGTCTAGATGTGGGACCAAAGGAGTGTTCTCCCGGGACTGTAAGTGTCAGCAGCCAGGAAACGAGAAAGGAGCCACTCAGTAAGGAGGCCTGAACCGCTCCCGACCCAAACCGCCTCCACATTAGGGGACAACCGTTCATACCTGGCCATCGTAATAGGTAACTACACGTTTTCAGCCCTCGTAGATACCGGAGCCGTCTTATCCTACATAGGCCCTAAGGTGGCTGATATCTGCAAGAAGTTGAAGATACCCGAACAACAGCCGCGTATCCGAAGAGCTACCGTATTAGATGGCCAAACCGTGCGCGTGCAAGGCACGTATAGCATCCCAGTCCAGGTCGATCACCAGACGAAGATACATCCGTTCCAGTACATACCCAGCATGGTGTCCGACGTCCTATTGGGAATTAACTTCCTGAAATCCATGAAGTTCCACATCAACCTGGCTACGGGAAATGTGTTCTTGGAAAACCGTATAGTGTCCATGAAGAAGAACAGTTTCGTGACAGTGGGAATGATTCAAGAAGTATCCACTTCATTGACCGCCCTCACCAATCAAGAAGAGCGCCGGCTCTCCGAATTCCTAGACACCGAGTTACCCCTGTTCGAAGGTATTAAGGGTCCTACGCAGCGGGTAGCACATCAAATCCGTTTAACCCACCAGACACCGATTAAGCAGCGATATCGACCCTAGAATCCCCGAATGCAAGAAATCATCAACACCGAGGTTGACCGAATGCTCGAGGAGGGGATCATCGAACCGTCCAACAGCCCGTGGAGTTCCCCTATAGTTATGGTCCAGAAGAAGGATGGAAAGCCGAGGTTCTGCATCGACTTCCGAAAGATCAACGAGATGTGGGTCAAAGACGCCTATCCACTTCCGTTTATCAACGCCATCTTGGACAAATTGAGGCAAGCCCGTTATATTTCCAGCTTCGACCTCAAACAGGGTTACTGGCAGATACCGCCGACCGAAGACAGCAAACCAATAACAGCGTTTACCGTTGGGGGCAAGGGTTTGTTTCAGTTCCGTGTGATGCCGTTCGGGTTACACTCAGCAGGATCTACGTTCCAGCGTCTATTGGACACCATCATCGGACTCAGATGGAACCGAAGGCATTCGCCTACCTAGATGACATCGTCGTCTTGGGAAAGAGTTTTGAAGAACACATAGACAACTTGCGAGAAGTATTCCACCGTCTGCGGGCAGCGAACCTCAAGCTAAATCCCGACAAGTGCGAGTTCTGCCGTAGGTCTCTGAAGTACCTGGAACACATTGTCAGCCAGGAAGGGATACACACCCACCCGGAGAAAGTGGAACCTGTGCAAAATATACCGGCCCCCAAAAACGTTCGAAGTTTGAGACGCTTTCTGGGGATAGCTTCCTGGTACCGCCGTTTTGTACCCTTATTTTCCGAAATTGTAGCCCCGCTCACCAAGCTGCTCCATAAACAGCAACGTTGGAGTTGGACCGAGGTCCAAGAAGAAGCCTTCAATAAATTGAAGACCAGCCTCACCGAAGCACCAGTGCTTGCTTGCCCAGATTTCACCAGACCGTTCGTCCTACAAACCGACGCTTCCGGACACGGCCTAGGAGCCGCGCTTACCCAGAATACCGCCAGCGGTGATCAGATCATCGCGTACGCCAGCCGTACGTTGTCTCCAGCCGAGAAGAACTACTCCGTTACCGAGAAGGAATGTTTGGCCATCGTCTGGGGAATCGAGAAGATAAGACCATACCTGGAAGGCTACCGGTTCACCGTGATATCCGACCACCAGTTTCTCCGCTGGCTTCATTCTATTAAGAGTCCAGCAGGAAGGTTAGCCCGCTGGAGTATTTTCCTTTACCAATACGACTTTGAGATCAAATACCGGAAGGGAGTACTTAACCGTGTCGCAGCCGCGTTATCCCGCGAACCGTTGCCAAATGCAGAAGTGGCTACCGACCATGAATTGTGTGCTATCGACGTACCGGAGTGCGCTTGGTATAAGCGTAAGTACGAAGAAGTGACCCAAAACCCTGACAACTTCCCCGATTATACCATCCGAAACGACAAGCTATACCGACATTTCTACGATATCAGCCTGAAAGACGCCGAATTCACCGATCCTTGGAAGTTGTGCGTACCGACTCCTCTACGCCAAAGGGTACTACAAGAGAACCACGACGTCCCAACCGCCGGACATATGGGGATAGCCAAGACCATCGCCCGGGTAGCCAAGCAGTATTACTGGCCAGGGATGTTCCGCGAAGTGGCGGAGATGTGAAGAGGTGTATAACCTGCCAACGCTATAAAATTTTGCAGCAGCGACCACCTGGACATATGCAACTTTCCGCCAACCGCCAGCCGTAGGAGACCGTCAGCACTGATTTGGTAGGACCATTACCGAGGTCTTCGAAAGGAAACTGCTACCTGACAGTATTTCAAGACCGGTTCACTAAGTGGGTGCAGTGCAGAGCCATCCGTAAGGCGTCCGCGCAAACCGTTAGCAAAGCGCTATTCGAGGAAATCCTCACCCGATTAGGAACTCCTCGAACCGTTACCACCGACAGCGGCACCCAGTATAACAGTAGTACCTTCCGCCAGCTCTTGAAAGAGTTTGGAGTCGACCACCGTTTCACACCGCCGTACACTCCACAAGCAAACCCCGTGGAGCGCACTAACAAGACGCTGAAGACGATGATTGCCCAATACTGCGAGGACAATCAGCGTAAGTGGGATCAGCACCTACCCGAATTGATGTTTGCCATAAACACGCCAATACAGGAGTCCACCGGCTTCACACCCGCATTCCTAAATTTTGGAAGAGAGTTAGAACTACCGAATGCTCTCCGCCGAGAATTAGAGGGACCCAAAAAAGACACCGACCCTGAAAGCGACATCGTCCCTGAAAATCACCAAACCCGACTCCGCAAATTACAAGAAGTCTTTGTGCTAGTCCGCGTAAACATAGCGAGAGCATTCACAGGGGCATCACTACAACCTACGCCGAAGAAATTGGAGGTGCCACATAGGTGACCAAGTGATGAAGAAGGAACACCATTTGTCCTTAGCCGCTCAAGGCTTCGCAGCCAAGTTAGCGCCCAGGTACTCTGGTCCCTATACCGTTACCAAAATCCTTTCCCCAGTGGTGTATCAATTAAAAGATGCAGCGGGAAAGCGGATTCCGCGAGTTCATGTCAAAGATCTCAAACCCGTCCATTTGTAAGCACCACCGACCGACAACGAATTTCTAACTGTCTGTTTTAGCTCACAATGAAGAAACCAGGCGAACCGTCCCCGGAGGCCCAAGTATGCTCCGATACCGCGCCTGAGGGGTTCCACGATGAATAGTTCTTCGCCGAAATTTTAGCGAGGTTTCACTCCTAGATCCAATCATTTTTGGGTCGTACGCTTTCCCGGAGCCCCGTATGGGCCGGGGTGGTATGCTGGAGGTGTGGCCAGAGCGGCCATTACCACGAAAGATGCTACCGTCCCAGAATTCTGTTCTGCTCCCGATGCGGGAAGACAGGAAAGATGTCCCGAGCCTACCCATGTAATAGACCGACCGCCGCCCCAACTGCCGTCCCGTCGGAAGACATCGTAGTGGTGTGCGACCGCGGAGTGCAGTGCGAACTGTGGAAGAGTGCTTAACACTTGTTTAAGTGCAGTGAGGACCTCCGAAAAAGATAAATCTTTTTCTTTCCGAAGTAGGAGAAGTGTGTAACGAAGCGTTACCAAATTTTGTATTATTATTTTGACATTTAGGACTCCGTTTAATTTGTTTACATGCCGTTTACCGTTTAAAAGTTTATTAGTTTGATTTTTGGGTAATTTTATTGTGTACCGACCGATGTCTTTCCGTATGCACCTCGTATTATTTTCATTTTAGAAGTGTTTACCGATTTATGTAAATATCATTATGTACCGTTTAATTTTAACTTTGAATTTAAGGCCGAACAAGGTAATTTATTTATTATGTACCGTATAGCACATTTAGAATTCCTGGTTTGTTTTGTTATTATTATATGAGACCGTTTCAGTTTGATACCGTTATTAGAGGAATGTTTAATTACCAGTTACGTTTATATTTGAACAATTTATATTTATATCCGAATATTGTAAATTGGTTTATTCGAATTGCATTTACGCGTGGAGATCAGATAACTGCATCTACGGCGTAAAGTTGGTGGGGTAGCCACGTATTCCCTACTCTTAGCTGGAATGCGCGATATAAACCAAATATTGTAGCAACAGTTACCGGGCGGGTATAAATATAAGCTCTCGAGCATTAACAGGTCAGTCTTCCCTCCGGTCGAGTTCGAAGAAGAATCATCCAGTACCAGCGACCCAGGAACCACTCCGAAGCCAAGGTACAGCCTACCCACGCAAGCAGTGTAGAGGTGAGGAATTGTTTTATCTTGGCACTATTGCTTTACCGTTCATATTTTAATTCTCCGTTCTCTTTCTCCTCTTGTACCCCCCTCTCTCTCTCTAACTTATCCGAAAACCCGGAAGCAACATCGCTGCGTGTGTCCTGAGTTGTTGTCTTCCATCCTTGTCTCCCCTTGCGGCTGCGTGTGTCCTGACGCAAGTAACCCTCCTTCAGAAGCACCGTCGCTGCGTGTGTCCTGAGGCGGTGTTTTTTGTCCCTTATCTCCCCTTGCGGCTGCGTGTGTCCTGACGCAAGTAACCCTCCTTCGGAAGCATCTTCGCTGCGTGTGTCCTGAGGCGGTGTCTTCCATCCGTACAATATCCCTTTATCCAGAGAAAGAGCACCGTGATTCTTGACCGTTCACTACCGGGGTTTGTACCCGAATTGTGCCAAGATATACGATCTCCTTTCTCTCTCGCTGTCATAGTGAGACCGTACCTGCTACCGTACTGACTCCCGCAGAGGTACCGTATTGCTACCGTATTGATATCATATTTGCTACCGTTTTGCTACAGTATTGCTACCGTATTTGCTACCGTATTTGCTACCGTATTTGCTACCGTTTTGCTACTGTTTTGCTACCGTATTTGCTACCGTTTTGCTACTGTTTTGCTACCGTATTTGCTACCGTATTTTGCAACCGTTTTGCTTCCGTTTTGCTACTGTATTTGCTACTGTCTAATTTTAATATTATTGCATTATACCTGTTAATGTGGAACCCTGTATTGTTTAATTCATCCAATATATGTATTAAACCATTCTTGCTTCAATTCTTCCACGACGCAGTACAATAGAGTCTCTAGGCCGATCCCGAGATTGCAGGTAAATAACAACAGACCCCTGGACACCGAAGTCTTCAACGGCAGTTACCCAGGTCTTCGTTATCTGTTCCAGGAAAACGAAGCTGTAGCGGAGAGTAAACTCCGTAACAAATCTGGCGCCCGAGGTAATCTCCGCAATTGCACGTAATAAGCAGACGTGCAATTGACTCCGTTAAGCCGATTAAAGAAAAGAGCGTCGCAACTGAATTTATATTATCATTTTGCCTGTTGTAGTATACGTAGTGCACCGCAAACAAGTTGAATCCTGCACAGGCATTTAGTGAGGTTTTACAATAAAGGTTAAGAAAAAATTATTTTTTAAAAGTGCGTTTTTTTGAAATGGCAGATTACCATATCCGCTTTGCAAGGTAAATTTGTTTTTTATTTTTTGTAATACCAAAACCCAAGAAAATGTATCAAAAACAGCTATTAGAATGTCGAGGGACTTTGTTATAGTTAAAAACAAATTTGTATCAAACCTTCTTTCTGGTGTTTTTCTCCTTTCTTTATGGTGTACTATGTATAGTACACCAGGCATATACAGTGTGTCTCACTGTAGACTGCACCACCCCACTATTTTGTTTATATATTATCGATTCAAAAAATTTCTTTTTTCTGATTATACCTCTCACTAAACTGTAATTTAAGGGTATGTTACTTTTCCTTCACGGTGAAATGCTATCCTACTACGATTTAAAATAAACAGCAAAATTGAAGAAGTCGTATTAGGGATTTTTTTACAACAAAATTTTGTTAATAAAAGTTGTTCAGAATCGTTCAAATAAGCTAAATCCAATTTTTATTACAAACAAAAAATTATGAAAATTTTTTTCTAAAAAATTTCAATATTTTTTGTTTGTAAAAATTAAAGAAATCGTATTAGGGATTTTTTTACAACAAAATTTTGTTAATAAAAGTTGCTCAGAATCGTTCAAATAAGCTAAATCCAAAATTTCATTACAATCAAAAAATATTGAAAATTTTTTTGTCCAAGATGAATTTTTTAGAAAAAAAAGAATTTTCAATATTTTTTGTTCGTAATGAAATTTTGGATTTAGCTTATTTGAACAATTCTGAACAACTTTTATTAACAAAATTTTGTTGTAAAAATATCCCTAATACGACTTCTTCAATTTTGCTCTTTATTTTAAATCGTAGTAGGCTAGCATTTCACCGTGAAGGGAAAGTAACATACCCTTAAATTACAGTTTAGTGAGAGGTATAATCAGAAAAAAGAAATTTTTTGAATCGATAATATATAAACAAAATTCTGCGGTGGTGCAGTCTACAGTGAGACAACTGTATATGTCTATGACGATTTCCAATCTTTCAGGGGTTTTTCCTTGACTGAAGCACTTGCTATGCTAGAGGATGATCCTGAAGTGGCGGAAAAAGTAGAAAACATTGTTATATTTCCCCCAGTCAATGCATGCGGTAATGTAACCGACGAGGATTCAGGAGCAGAAGATGATGTATCTATCAATAACTTGCCTGGTACACAATTTATTACAAGCTCCAGCAGAACTTTTTTATAAAGTTGATGAAGCAGATTTCTCTTCTGATGATGACAATATACCTCTGTCCCAATTACGCCAATTTCCTCAGCCGTCAACATCAGGACAAAGGTCTGTGCCCAAGAAAGTAAAGAAACGGAAACAGTATAGTTGGACTAGAGAAGATCTCGTTGTTCCTATTGACGTCTTTGAAATTGACGAACATACGGAAGAGACCGGAGATACACCCATGGAATTATTTTCAAAATTTTTTGGTAATGAATTGTGGGAGAAAATTCTGCGCGACACGAACAGATATATAAAACAGAAAAACAATTCTCAAAATGTATATCTGGAGGAAATAAAGAGTTTTGTCGGTGTGCTAATTCTAAGTGGATATGTAGTCGTACCTCGCAGAAGGATTTATTGGGAGCGTGAAAAAGATGGACGTAATGATCTGGTGGCAGAAGCTATTTCCAGGGATAAGTTTGAATGTATAGCATCACACATCCACGTTGCTGATAATGAGAATTTGAACCAAAACGACCACTTTGACCATTTGAACCAAAAATGTCTTCAACATGCTAAAATGGAAGAAATGCATTCTGTGGATGAAGCCATGATTCCATACTATGGCGGCACGGGTGCAAACAATACATTCATGGAAAACGTATTAAGTACGGTTACAAGTTCTGGGTGGGTACAGATAGACTTGGTTACGTTAACTGGTTCGCGCCTTATCAAGGAGCGTTCACAAATATCAGTATCGAATACGCCGAATTTGGAGTAGGGCATGGGTTGTTTTGGAGTATGCAGCAGCGCTGCGGAAAAAATGGGAGAAAAGTCGATTTCATCTGTTTTTCGATAATTTCTTTACTTCGCTTCCATTGATAGAAATGTCATCTGAAAGAAATTTCTATGCAACTGGAACAATGAGGGAGAACCGAATACCAGGAAATCCTCTTCTAAACTCAAAAATTATAAAAAAAAAAGAGAACAGATGGTATTATGGTTATCTCTATAATATTTTACATCAAAATAAAGCAGATTCTATCGTACAATAACAACTGTCTACGCACTCGAAGTGTGGTGTACTGAAATTGTATTAAAATTTTGCCAATTCGCTCATTTATTAACTGTTGGATGCTTTTACATGAAATATATTTTCTACAATAATTGGGATCAAAATAAAGCAGATTCTATCGTACAATAACAACTGTCAAAGAACTCGAAGTGTGGTGTACTGAAAATCTATTAAAATTTTGGCAATTCGTTCATTTATTAACTGTTGGATACTATTTAATGTAAATGTATTTTCTGTAAGAATTGGCATCAAAATAAATCAGATTATATTCTACAATAACAACTGTCAACGAACTCGAAGTATGGTGAACAGAAAATATATTAAAATTTTGCCAATTCATTCATTTATTAGCTGTTGGATGTTATTGCATGTAAATGTATGTTCTGCAATAATTGGCATCAAAATAAAGCAGATTCTATCGTACAATAACACCTGTCTACGCACCCCAAGTGTGGTGTACTGAAATTGTATTAAAATTTTGCCCATTCGCTCATTTATTAACTGTTGGATTCTTTTACATGAAATATATTTTCTACAATAATTGGGATCAAAATAAAGCAGATTCTATTTTACAATAACAACTGCCAAGGAACTCGAAATGTAGTGTACTGAAATTGTATTAAAATTTTGCCTATTCGTTTATTTATTAACTGTTGGATACTACTGCATGTAAATATATTTTTTTTACTACTAACATGAGAAAACCTTATTGTTTACCTCATTTTTGTAATGAGAAGTAGTTCATTATTAACCTAGGTAAATAATAATAATTCATTATTTACCTAGGTTAATAAAGATAATGAAAATTATCAAAAAATATGAAAATCATTTAAAATAAGCTCTCGAAGCTCAGGCGGAGTACAATTTTCCATTTCTAAATCACTGTCGCTTTGTTCGTTAAGATTCTCAGCCATATTTTAATATTTTATTGTAATACTTTTACTTAAAACCTTCCAATTATTTTAGAATAATGACGTTCATTGGAACCCATCAGTTTCAATTGTTTTATTCGTTGCCTTGATAACCGAGCCCCAGGCTACTTAATATTTCGATATGTTTGAATAATAGGGGAAATGGCTAATTTTAAAATAAAAATAAGATCGTTTGGTGTTAGTTCGGCTATTAGCAGTAAAAAAAATACTATATATACTTCGGTTGAGAAGGCAATTATTTACCTCGAAAATTTCTCGGTAAATAATAGCTCACTTCTCAACCTAGGTATATAATATACTATTCTACAATAAGTGGCATCAAAATAAAGCAGATTCTATCGTACAATAACAACTGTCAACGAACTTGAAGTGTAGTGTACTGAAAATGTATTAAAATTTTGCCAATTCCTTCATTTATTAATTATTAGATACTATTTCATGTAAATGTATTTTCTGCAATAACTGGCATCAAAATAATGCAAATTCTATCGTACGATAACAACTGTCACAGAACTTGAAGTGTAGTGTACTGAAAATGTATTAAAATTTTGCCAATTCGTTCATTTATTAACTGTTAGATACTATTTGATGTAAGTGTATTTTCTGTAATAATTGGCATCAAAATTAATCAGATTCTATTGTACAATAACAACTGTCAACGAACTCGAAGTATGGTGAACAGAAAATATATTAAAATTTTGCCAAATCGTTCATTTATTAGCTTTTGGATGTTATTGCATGTAAATGTATGTTCTGCAATATATTGCATCAAACTAAAGCAATTTCTAGCGCAGAATAACAACTGTCAACGAACTTGAAGTGTGGTGTACTGAAAATGTATTACAATTTTGCAAAGTCCTTCATTTATTAGCTGTTTGATACTATTGCATGTAAATATATTTTTGCAATAATTGGCATCAAAATAAAGCAGATTCTATCGTACGATAACAACTGTCTACGCACTCGAAGTGTGGTCTACTGAAATTGTATTAAAATTTTGCCAATTCGCTCATTTATTAACTGTTGGATGCTTTTACATGAAATATATTTTCTACAATAATTGGGATCAAAATAAAACAATTCTATTGTACAATAACAACTGTCAAGGAACTCGAAGTGTGGTGTACTGAAAATGTATTAAAATGTTGCCAATTCGTTCATTTATTAACTGTTGGATACTATTTCATGTAAATGTATTTTCTGCAATAACTGGCATCAAAATAATGCATATTCTATCGTACAATAGCAACTGTCTACGCACTTGAAGTGTGATGTACCGAAGTTGTATTAACATTTTGCCAATTCATTCATTTATTAACTGTTGGATGCTAATTGATGTAAATGTATTTTCTGTAATAATTAGCATCAAAATAAATCAGATTCTATTGTACAATAACAACTGTCAACGAACTCGAAGTATGATGAACAGAAAATATATTAAAATTTTGCCAATTCGTTCATTTATTAGTTGTTGGATGTTAATGCATGTAAATGTATGTTCTGTAATATATTGTATCAAACTAAAGTAATTTCTAGCGGAGAATAACAACTGTCAACGAACTCGAAGTGTGGTGTACTGAAAATGTATTAAAATTTTGCCAATTCGCTCATTTATTAACTGTTGGATGCTTTTACATGAAATATATTTTCTACAATAATTGGGATCAAAATAAAGCAGATTCTATTGTACAATAACAACTGTCAAGGAACTCGAAATGTGGTGTACTGAAAATGTATTAAAATCTTTCCAATTCATTTATTTATTAACTGTTGGATACTATGTTATGTAAATGTATTTTCTGCAATAATGGGCATCAAATTAAAGCAGATGCTATAGTACAATATCAACTGTCAACGCACTCGAAGTGTGGTGTACTGAAAATGTATTAATATTTTCCCTCGTTTATTAACTGTTGGATACTACTGCATGTAAATGTTTTCTGCAATAATTGACATCAAAATAAAGCAGATTCTATCGTACAATAACAACTGTCAAAGAACACGAAGTGTGATATACTGAAACTGTATTAAATGTTGCCAATTTATTCATTTATTAACTGTTGGATACTAACTATTTTATGTAAATGTATTTGCTGCGATAATTGGCATCAAAATATAGCAGATTCTGTTGTACAATAACAACTGTCAACGAACTAGAAGTGTAGTGAACGGAAAACATATTAAAATTTTGCCAATTCATTCATTTATTAGCTGTGGGATGTTATTGCATGTAAATGTATTTTCTGCAATATACTGCATCAAACTAATGCAATTTCTAGCGCAGAATAATAACTGTCAACGAACTCGAAGTGTGATGTACTGAAAATGTACTAGAATTTTGTCAATTCGTTCATTTATTAACTGTTGGATACTATTTCATGTAAATGTATTTTCTGCAATAATTGGAATCAAAATAAATCAGATGCTATCGTAGAATAACAACTGTCAAGGAACTTGAAGTGTGGTGTACTGAAGATGTATGTATTAAAATTTTGCCAATTCGTTAATTTATTGACTGTTGGATGCTATTGCATATACATGTATTTTCTGCAATATTTTGCATCAAAATAAAGGAAACTCTACCGTAGAATAACAACTCTCAACGAACTCAAAGTGTGGTGAACGGATAATGTATTATAATTTTCCCAATTAGATTTATTAACTGTTGGATATTACTACTTGTAAACGTATTTCTTGCAATATATTTCATCAAAATAAAGCAAATTATATCGTCGTACAATAACAATTGTCAACGAACTCGAAGTGTGGTGAACAGAAAATTTAATAAGATTTTGCCAACTCGTTCATTTATTAACTGTTGGATATTATTGCTTGTAAATATATTTTCTGCAATATCTTGCATCAAAGTAATGCAAATTTTGTCGTAGAATAACAACTCTCAACGATTACGAAGTGTGATGAACAGAAAATGTATTAAGATTTGCCAATTCGTTCATTTATTAACTGTTGGATATTATTGCTTGTAAATGTATTTTCTGCTATATATTTGATGAAAAATGTGTTCCCGAACTGAACCTTCAGCTTTAACCTAATAGTTCACAGAAATTTGATTGGAACTGCTCCCAGAAGCGACATTTAGCAAAGCGGCAAGCTTTACCCACAAGAACGTCCAACAATACAATAAATTACAAGAGATTTTAAATAGTGCAAATTCTTAAAATTACATAAATAAATTACAAAATAACAGCTGACTTAAGTTGCATAATCTTACTGTAACAAATAAACTGAAAAGAAATTCAACAACTAACTTTCAATTCAGTTACTATAAGGACTAGAAATATTCAAAAATATAAGCAAGGCCACTCACAGTGCCTAAGGTATAATTTGACGTATACAACAATCTTCTAGTATTTCGGCCAGGTGGTCGTATGTTGTTTTAACAATTTTACACTTTTGGATTCGGTATAAAAATTTAAGTATGTAGACATATGTTTTATTAGTTTTTCTGCTGATTCAAAATGTCATCATCGAAAGTTCCAAGGCAACCATGAAAGTTCCTCTGAAGTCAGTTCTTACTTTACAACCAATTTTATGTAAATTAAAGTTGATTTTTGTGCTACTAGCGGCCTTAAAATGAAATAGTTTTTTGAACAAAGGAAAAATTTTCAAATGGAATTACATATTATTTTCGGTAGAGCAGTTAAAAAAGATTATATAATTACCGCCGTTAGAGGAACCATTTTATGCGCATCACGTCAGTTGTGCTGGTTAAAACAAAAATTAAAGTAGCCCGGCATATTTGGAACTACTCTACTTGAAATACGTATAACTTTCGGCGAAAAAATTGTTATTCATGTTAAATTGCAGAACACTGTGTAGTGTGTACACATTAATTACTTTCCCATTTACTGAAATTTTATTCGATTAGTTTAATAAACAACCAACTGAGCAAGTGCTATACTTTTTTATTGTAATACGAAGACTACGAAGCAAGTTGAACGTATTTTATCTCTTAGTTCGGATAACAAACGACGATTACGTCGTAACTTAGAACAGGTACGTATTTAAGCCATCAGCGAGCTAATCCAAAGAATGGTCTACGTAAAAATACAATTTTATCTGATATGGCCAACGGAGTTTAGAAGTTTTCTAGGTGTTCGTTAATATAGGCACGTTAATCAACGGAATACAAATTTCGGAAATAATTAAAAATATGTTATTGCAAGCATATCTTCAAATGTACAACCCCACGTAAGCATTAACAAGCGCTTTAAAAATACATTTGACTTTTCACTTGCTTTTCCATAAGTATTGTAATAAAAGACTTTAAACATTTACGTTTTTTAAGATGTAGCAATAATTATTATTTAAGATATTTTATAACCCAAAAGTTTATAAACAATTATTTATCGGGGCATTGCAACATTATATTGCAAGGCAATGTTACAAAAGTAGAAGCTTAAAATCAAGCAACAACCTTCACTTAACAATACGTAACCCTACTATTATTTAGGGTCCTTATTTGCATATACAACCCATAATTCTTGCAATTCAAAATCGAAAAACGATATTCTGGTTGTTCTTTATATACGTTTCAATTGCAATAATATGTAGAAACTTTTAAATAATGGCCTAAATTACACACACATTAGAATTTTTTACAAAAAGGTATTATAATATTCTGATTATTAATAATTTGAGGGTGACATTTCATTGCGTATTAAACAAAAAATGCTGATAAAGACAGTGTCAGAACGTATTTAGATATAAGTAGTAAAAAAAAACGGTAATCATTTAAAAATTATATATATTCAACAGGGACTTAAAGATATCTCCTTGACCTCATTTCAGAAAAAAATCAACACGATAAACTCAAGATATTTTTACCATAAGACGCATCTTATATTCTATATTGTTTAGCTCAGCTAACGATAATAAGGATATTAACCAATGAACTCGTTGCGATATGTATTGAGTACATTCAAACAGTAATTTATTCGTATTTAAAAGTCATACAAGTCACCGATGACATTCAATTTTTTGATTAGTCCTTATGTGTCGGTCGGTGTGAATAGGTTTCTCAGAGTTACCATGTGAAATCTTTTTCCTTATTACTAATGACTATTCTACGGTGAGTTTATAAATCGACAATAATAATTTTAAAGAATAAGTAAAACGTTTTAATAAAGTAAAAATTGTTGAAGAATACATTATAATTAATTCGCTAAGAAAATTAAGAAAAATTGCAATTTGCACAACATTCAAAATACGAATTCATAATAAATACTCCAGTGACTATTAAAATAAAATCAGATAAAATTATTGGAAAGGCGAGGGAGACCGACTTTCTCGAGTAGAATACGAACTTTTAACTTTGTTGCACTTTTCTGATCTCTCCTTGTAAATTCGCTTCGGTTGTTCGAGTACGATAGACCGAACCCTTAATTCCAACGCTGGAATAAATTAAAGCATCGTTGTAATTTAGAGAAATTATTCACGTAATCAGAAGCAGCCTTAAATTTCTTTAACCTCTACAGATACTTCGACGCCCTAGCTAATTTCCCATTAAACCGCCCGAAATTTCTTTGTCTTTATGTAGGTATCAGCCAGGAAAAATATATTAGCCGTATTGATATTGTCTATATAGGTACAAACGCGTATTTGGGTGCTTCCAACACTTCCACCACATACTGTGCCGCAAATAAAAGAAATGCCCCAAAACGTATTCCCAGGCATTTATCGTTTCTTTACGTATGATATCATTTGGAGCAAAAGAACAGATAGCACCACTCGAGGGGATGTTTTGGGGTGAGGAAGAATTTGATGAGTAGGTGGTGAGGGAGGTGTTGGCGGATGATCCTGGCAATCTGCGCGAGCACTTCGAGTCGCGCTGTCTATCAAAAACTGCGGCATCGTTTCGGTTCTCCCCACTTTCCTAATTATTGGGGTGCATCCCTTTTGCGTCACAGGGTTATTAATAAAGAAGGTAGTATTCTTTTCTGGATAGGTGTTGACATTCACAAATTTCTTGTGAAAGAAGCCAAACAACTCGAACGTTTTCTTCTCGGTCTTCCTAGACTTGAAGCTACCCTTTTTCACATTGTTTTGACGGTTTGATTGTGAGATCAACACAATTTATTGTTTGTAGTAACACTAAAAGCTTAATTGTAAGTTGTATTAATTACTGTTTCCGGATAATTAAGTGTTATCTAAAATTATTTTGGACCTATCCAAGCTGCTGACATCGAAGCATTTTGAAAACTATTATTATCAAATTTTAGAATATATGTAAGTGCATTCTTAATTAGTTGCTAATTAATTAAGAAAATACGTTGACACCATATCGGGTGCATAGCGGAGCGCTGCGGACGCCGCCGGTCAAACGGTATTCGTAGTCCAGCACAACCGCGCTGGTCAGTAGTTGGAAGGGTAGACCAATATAGTGGCATATGCAACCGGTCGTGCTTCGGAGAGTACGTAAAACCGTCGGTCCCGGTTCATAAAAACATCGTTGACAATCGTAAACCTTGTAGTGGCACTTCTCTTCTCTGTTTGACGGGTTAGGTTAGCCTCCTGCCCGGCATACGTGCAAAGAGGGCTCACAGAACCTACTCTGTTGTAGGTAATTAACAGGCCATTGGCCTATATACAGAAGAAGAAGTTAACACCATATCTTTACTTAGATGACTAATCTGAATGATGAAACATATATAAGTATTGTCTTTAAGATTATTTGACGAATTGCTCTTTGTAATAATGCAACAATAATAAACGGAGCTCCATCATGCATGTATATCATATTAGGTAGCATGTTCAACGGAATCTCATCAATAACTTATTCCAAAACATTGAGGTATTCATCGGCATTAAGACGATTTGGTAGGCAAATTGGTCCAACAACCCTGTGGTTTATTATGCCCAGCCATACATTAACGGAATACCTTCTTTGGTGATCATATTCACGAAATTCTAAATAACAACTACTCAAGACATTGACATTTTTGGATGTTTGCTGCTTATATAATTTCAAATTAACTTTCCTTTTTTAAGAAAATGTTATAAGGTTTGTTCAAATGACGGTAAATGTAAAAATCTACCTAAACGTATTTTATCATTCAAGGAACAGATACAGACGAATATAATTTCTGAATTCCCAATGTATAGTAGGTATCCAATCGTCTTGTTAAGCAACTACTAACGTATACGTTAAATTGCAAAAAGTTGATCGCATATAAGATGAATAGAATTTGGCAGTTTGTTTTAACTAAAATAAATGTTTGGGTTTAATTGCGTTAATATTTCGCTAGGTCCCGCGGTTGAGTTGCGGTAGTGTGTTTAGATTCGACTCCAGGGCGGTGCGCTTTCCCCAGATGTTTGTGATTGTCGTTAATAATAAGCTATGTTAGATGGAGAACCATATGACACCTGGAGCAACCTATAAGGAGAAAAAAGAATGATATCCGCGTAGTATTATACGAGTCTTCTTATGAGATCAGGAAATCACATAATACACAATAATAAATATACCATTACTGAAATTTCTGATGAAAGGTAAACAGCTGCGCGAAGAGTAACCCTTTATCTTATATTGAATTTCCTTAGTCTATTTCGTATTAATCAGTTTCAATAGGCATTATATCAAGAGATAAAAAAAGCTGATCCCCAGCGGGCTGTGGAATGAAAAGTCACGTCTTTTGTAGACTAAAGGAATGTTTATAATGTCAATTTCAGGTTAGGTTGGGTTAGCTGGAATTAAATAATAATGAAACGTCATTTTTAGTAGCAGAAATCTTTTATTGAGCAACAGTAAAAGAAATGAATAAACCTGAACTAATGTAATGGTCACAACAAATGTTAAAAATGTCTGCATTCTTCCTCCAAACATTTCTGAACTCGTCTTTTCATACCTTCAAAAACATTTTCTAATAATTGAGGTGAGTTGTTAATTTCTTGACAGTTTTATTCAATTCTAAGTTTCAGTTCGTTTAAATCATTAACTGGAGTTCTAAAAATGGTGTTTTTTCAAATAGGGCCATGGAAAAAAGTCTGAAACAGTAATATCATAAGAGCGAGGGAGCCAGGGTGTTGCAGTATTCCTACTAATGATTCGGTCATCAAAATATTCGCGTAAAAAATTAATTGTATCTGCAGCTGCATGAGCTGTTGCGCCATCCTGTTACAGAAAACCATCCAGTAGCTCATCATCGTGAAGTTCATTTAAGAAAGGTTGCAATAATTCGTTCCTGTACCTTGCTGCAGTTAGCGTGCCTTCGAAAAATATTGGCCCAACTAACCTACCTCGACTCATTCCAACCCAGACTCCTGTTTTCTGTGGATGAATTAATTGTAACATGTGGATTCTCGCTACTCCAAATCCGCATATTCTGTGAATTAACATACCCATTAAGGTAAAACCAGGCAGGTTAAATTTAACTGCTCATCATTGAGATTATCCACAAACCAACGACTCTTTTGGACTCTGGACTCTTTTTGGATAATCCTGTTCTAAAAGCTCCTGAACAGAAATAAATCGGTAAGGATGCAGATGCAACGCTTGTCTCAATATTCTGTGGCATGTATGGTAACTTAAATCATCAACTTGCTAGCATAAATGTCTAACTGGTGATTTTGGCGCCTCGTTAATTCGTTGTCTTACAGTTTCAATTAAAGCAGATACTATCTTCTTTGGCCTAGCAGACCCTTTTTTCCTTCCAACACTTCCAATTTCTCGAAAATTGCTGACTAAATTCTTAACCAAAGCATAAAATTTTCGGTATGTAATAATTTCATTGGGATACCTCTCTCGGAATTCCACAAAACAAGGAGGAATGGAATGGGTGCATTCTCCGTCAACTTGAAAGCCGTTCCGAAAGTAAGATTCAATAATGAATCCTCTTTGAAATGTATTAAAAATCATTTTAACAATCTGTCAGATTCTAATCTAAACTAATTTATCTGACATCATAAACATTCCTTTAGTCTAATAAAGACGTGACTTTTCATTCCACAACCCACTGAGGATCAGCTTTTTTTGGATCTCTTGATAAGTAACAATAGTTCGGTACAATTTCAAATCTTTCAGACTAATGTGCATGCTAGATCTGCGTTTCCTATAAAATATAAACCAAATTCATTAAACAGATATTCGATAGAATGATAGATAACAAATCGCTGCACCCACAAAAACCCTCGATTGTTCAGCGGTTTGTCAAATGAATTATGACCTCGATGTGTAATATCGATGGAAAGTAGAGAAAATAAGCCCGTTGCAGCGGTATTGAATGTTGATTTGTACACGCAGGGGCGAGATCTCATTTCATGTAATTTTTTGGGGTCTCTCTGAAAAGACCTCGTGATAATAGGCTGCTAAGGGGGCACGCGTCAATGACACTTGTGTTCGTGTGTATTTGCAAGTCGATGGATTATTAAATTTCCTGGGCAATATTAATACGCCCTTCGGCACTGTGATATTGTTTGCTGACGAAAGACACAGTAGGATTTAACTAATACTAAGAAATAAACCGAAAATATCGGCTAAATGATTAAAAATGAATGTTTAGTAAACTAACTTTCAAATTATTGCATTGGGTAATACACATTTTTATAGATCTAGCGTAAAGTTTTATCAAAAATAATATTAGAAAAATGGCAGAAGCCTTTTTCTGTAGATGTATACGTGTATGTATATTTAAATTGTTTTCGGTGAAATTTGTGCAAAACTTGCTGTTATGTTAGGCTTACCCTTAGAATATTGTATAAAGCCTGTATAATACGGCACAGAATTTTGTACGCAATTATGTTCAAAATTTGGTTCAAATTGTTTTTACAAAATTCTGTGTTGTCTCATACAGCAAACTTTTGTTCAAAATTTTGTACAAAATTTTGGTCAAAATTCTGTAGCTCCTGCTCTAAAGTCTACAGAATTTTGTTCAGAAACAACGTCAAATTAATGCGCAAACGAGCACTTTCTCGTGTTCATCAACGATCACATAGGGCAAAGATGTAAATGTTTTACCACGTGTGCCACCTAAACGCTCTCAACTCTAGTCATTCTACACAAACTTAATATAACTTATAAAAAAAAACTTTACCGAAAACGCAAAAATAATACAAGCCACGAAAAGATAAACAACATTCGAGGTTATATAAACAAAAGTAAACAATTATTATTAAACCTTGATAGCTTTCTGCCTTATCTACAGTAACATGATTATTTTGACAGTTTTCTCACAGATGTCAACGTAATTTGCACCTATTTGCGCATGCTCACAGACAGAATTTTGTACAAAGTTCTGTGCCGTGTAATACGTGTTTTGCAGAATTTTGTACAACATTATATTCAAAATTTTGTACAAAGGGTACGGTACGATACGGAATGGGGGGCAGCTTCTTTCATGGGGGAAAGGGTCCGTGGGGCGGTGCAATAATACACAGTTACAGAAGAAAAAGATTATTTATTAATAACATTAGTTTTTGAACAGTAGTTTGCGAGGATTAGTTGTAAATTTTCTAACTACAGCTTCCAATAACTGTTTCTTGCTTGCGAAAACCCATTGACGATGAATGCTGAGCATGGCTAACCCATATAACCTACTTTCACCAATAGTGCTTCTAAGCCATATTTTAATTCGGCGAAGGGGGCTGAATGAACGCTCTGTAGTGCTTGTTGTGCTGGGCTGTGAAAGCCAAATCAGTAGCGCCTTTCTAATAGTTGGAAAAAACAATTCGCTCTTTTTTAAAACCTCGATGATATCTGGCACTTCTTTTACCTCATTCCACATTTTGAACACAATTCCCTTTCTCTTTCGGTGTCTTCCAAATTGTAAAAAGTTGCACAAGATGAAGTACTTTCATTCCATTCCTCCAATGAAATATCTCTCATGTTACTCGGATGGAAATGTGCCAATGAAAATTCAGGCGATTTGCCTGCAGAAAATCTGACTTCTGAACATGATATGTTGGAATCCAAGTAAGGAATTATTAGAGACCTTCTCCAAAATTCGGATGGATTTCCGGCTAGAGGGTTGCTTCTATGCATTTGTCGGCCAGCAACGCGGGTGGCGGTTATATCAACATTCAAATGCTTTGAAATATCGCTTGCTTCTTTCAAAACATCAGCTTTGACGTTCTCCGCATCTTCCCGATGCTCTCTTAGTATGACGAAAATGGTTTGAATGTGCTGGTTAGCATTTAACTATGTCAAGTGCCTACAATTGAAGTGAATTTGCTACAGATTCCAGTATAGAGGAATACTTCGCAATTAATGCTACGGATACAACAAATGAAGATGCATTTGATATGCATTTTTTCTGATTTTTATATTTTTTCTGTCCCCCCCCCCCCCATAGATAAGCCCTCGGTCAGTAAGGTTAATAGTCTTGAGGTTGGGCTCTTTAAGCCAAAAAAGCTGATTAGTCATGTGAAGTTTATCTAATTTTTACTGATGTGGTCCTGGAGTGTTTCTCCAGTAGGATTAATTTTGTTCTGTTGTCCATTTCCGCACTTCTGCTGATATAGTGATTACACAAAACGGTTGTGGTCCGATTCACGTCCTGGTAACACATTAGTGTTAACGAGTCCAGTCACTTTAAGGATTGTTTACAATCCCAGACTATATTGCGCTTAAAATTATCAGACTTTAGAGCTTTCAGACCACCTGGCTGTTTGATCGTATATGCATATGTATATGTACCATGCAAGCCTTTGTTAAGCACACTAGTCTCTAGGGTGGATCTCCGTTTGAAAGATGATGGGGATATTTCCGAAGGCTTTGGATATCCTATATCTAGACCCTGATATGCATATACCCACCACTTCATTAATCTTGAATCGTCTGTGTACTAGATATTTGCTGCATGATCCAGTTGTTCTCAGACATTCTAAGTTGCATAGCTGTGTTTATTTCTATAAGTTCTTAGCAAAAACTTCTCCAACTACGTCTTTTGAATCTTCCTAGGGCTTTATTATATTCTATTAACATATTTGTATATGCCTGAAGGTTGCACGAGTTTTCTGCTCTAATGATTCAAGGATATTTTCTGAATAATAAGCTCCTTATTCCACCAAGATTCGTATCTAAAGATCACCTACAGTTTTAAAGGGCAGTTTCTTTCACAAGCGGTTATGATAGAATTTTACAGCTGTATCGAAGCTTACAGATACAATTTGTGTAGAATAAGTGTTGCCTGTATATCGAATCTGATATATCTATATATAACTTGTTTTCTAGCTGCAGTCATAAAGGTGCGGTTCTTGCTTTTATTAATAATGTCTATGTTGCTTGCAGATAAATATTCTAAAACCTACTCACCTCGATTATTTTCCTAAACAATGTGTGTGCGCTTGCGTCGCAACCTAGAATTAAATTAATGAGGCACTAAACTTTCTCTAGGGGTAGTTTGTGTAGCCGAGAAACTAGGCTGATGCCATTATGACTTGCCTTTTGGCATACTCAGTGGACAGTTCTAAAACAGCTATTACCAAGTCCCTTATAGTAAACTCTGGAATGAAAGTGAATAAATCAGTATCTAAATCCATCTGATATTATTTATGTTTTTTTTCAGGCGTTCTTACTACCCTTACTCTTATGTTTGAGATTTGTAGATTCATTGGGCTTCCCAAGAGTGCTTTCGGAGATTTTTGGGGTCTCCTGACACATCTGGGACTGTTGAGCTGTCTCCTATTTCTATCCAGAAGATAAATACCCTAAGCAAAAGAAAGATGTGGATATGCTCCTTTAGCTATCTACAATCGGTATAAAAGCGAAACCTAGACCGGTTGTTGACAGGTAAACGAGCATATCCGCATCATTCTTTGTGCATCTTCTGTTTCGGTAACTCGTAGATAGGCGAAATAGTTAGGGCGTATTTAAAATAGGCATATAAGTAATGTAACAAAAAGGGTGAGACAATATTTTTGTTGCCTTATTCTATTTAATCTTGTAGCCCGCTATTAACTGTGGAACCATTATAACCCTACTATAGCTCAGGTCCGTGTTAGCGCTACTCGCCAATATTCTTAAATAACAGAAAATATAGAGAAGTATTTAGAGGTTTATTGCTTAATAATTAATTGAAATCTAGCAGTTCCCAGCTTCTAAACCGATTATCGATAGCAATATTGCTATAGCCTTGCAACGGCTATTATTCGTTTATTCAAGCACTAGTATTAAATGTCATGTGAGCTTATTTATTTTACATCCACATAAATACGGTAATTTTATAGTAAAAAATCTGCATAAATTTGTTAATAGTAGACAGATTTTTTAATTTTTAAGCTTTAAACTAGTAATATAAATTTCTTAGAAAAATAAGTCTCACAGCTTTCCGATTAAAGTCTAAAGAATTTAATGGAGCACTATAGTACGTGTAGTATGTAATGTACATTACATACTATGTATGTACATTACATACTATGCATTAAATATTTCAAATTTGATTTAACTTACACTTATATGTAACAAAGATTATTATCTGTTATAGTTAGTACTAGAAATAACTGCATTAATATATCGTTATATGGAAATTATATAGCAAATAAATAAATGAGAACAATGAACCTTAAAAATATAAAAGGTGTTTCCTAAACGATCTTGCTCTAGTCCAGTGTTTCTCAATCTTTTTAGTTTCGCGGCACATTTTCCAAAGAACAAAATTTTCGTGGCACACCCGCATAAAGTCGTAAAAAAATAAACTTCCAAATAAATGAAAACGAAAAATAATTTCAAATAAACTTTTAATTATGCTAACATTTATATAGATACAAACATTTTTTAAAACAAATACATATAGCGTCGTGGTGATAAAGCTTTTATATTATGGTAAAAAACAAGCTGCTAGTCTACCGTAGAAATTAGAAAAAGAAACGTCAATTTTTAGTTTTTAAAAAGATACTTTCTAACATAATATTTTTCTGTCGGTTTTTGTTTCTGCACTATGACGCCTTCATTAATTTTCTTTAAACGGCAACCCTATTTCCCCCCGTATTTTGATAAATCTCCTCACCAGTTAAATGGTGGTATAAAATAATTAGTATCCAAAATAACAAATTTTTTGAGAAAAATGCACATGAAGTTCAAACAATTCAGAATTTATTATTAATGAAACTAAGAACAAAGGCTGGGGTGGCTAAGTGGTTAGACAGTCAGGCTTTGTATGTAACAGTCCGAACGCTTCTCGGTTCGGATCACTCCAGGGGTCGGAAATTTTTCTAAATCCCTGGGTGGTCGGTATTGGGTCCTGGTCTCCATTTGCCATTGGGGATCAGATTAATGGCACTCCTCGTATTACGGTCGCATTAGAGGAGTAACAAGACCATAAACAGAAAACATCCACACACCAGGCAAATCAGGCACGGTTTCGTACCAACACGGTAACCCGCAGAGTCGGGCCCTGTTGTGCATACCACAAACTAACTTAGCTTTGCCTCAAACACTTTATATGGCGCGCTCAATTATTTCCGGGCTGATACTTTCCATATGTAAAGGAATCCAACGCTTTAAATCGTCTAAATTGTTTGACCTACTAATATAAATTTGCGGTTTCACATGAAAGAGATCTAGCGGCATTAAGTCAGTTGATCGCGCAGACCACGGTCAATATTTATTATTAAATTGTATTTTCATGACGATGTTCGTAATAATAGTAAAAGAACATCCCGCTTGAAAAAAAAATTTTTTTTCAGCTTTATGAAGGGGTATTGCAGAATGTCCACAGTATACATTCCTATCAAAATGTTAACCAACTCATTGGCCTTTTACCTCAGAATAACTAAATTATTTTCGTGTTCCTTTAAATTCACTGAAGCTGAAACCTTGGCCAATCCGTCTGCAACAGGTGCTTACGTGATATGGGTATCAACAACATGCAGTAGGTGTGTATATTTGGGGAATTAGCAGAGCTTATTACAGATTATCAAAAATGGGAAGCTTCAATAATTTTCTAAATTTTGAATTTACTTCATTGATATGGTTAAGGTTAACTTCAATATATCTCTTGCCATTAAAGATTTAAATAAAGGTCATTTTCATTAAAAGCATCCGTTTAAGTATTTTTCCAAAATGTAACGCTTTTACTTAAGAAGCATATTAGAAGATTACTTTTAGAGATTAGAAATAAAAAGCAACGAAATATAAAGACACTGTGTCGGATTTGTCATGTGCGTCCTTAATAACCGTAAAAGTGTATAAAGGGAAGTTTTTCTATGTAGAATTGTTCGGAAAACACAAAGTGTGACAAATTCTAGTTAAGCGTTCTGGTTATCAGGAAACCCATTACAAATCCATTAACAAAGAAACGGGCTCGAAAAATAAAATGCAGCGATCTCCGAGTGTAAAAGCAGATCCAGCAAACCACTGATAGACAAGAGCCACCCTTGAAAACACAAATAAAGTTGGCGCAGCCTAAAAAGCTCGGTTCGTAAAGCTCAGAGTTCTCGTCTCGCGTGCTCTGATTTCAATACAGCTACATCAACCCCTTTAGGGGGCGATTTTTACATTAGAGGCCCACCCCCAGCAGAGTACAATAAGGATCTGTCAATTGTCAGCTCGCTCGCGCTCTATTTGCATACATACTATGATAGAAACTAGGAAATGAAAAATGTATGTTCCGCATTAAAAGCTCGTTTGAGTGCATGATGATGTATTAATAGGATCGCGCTGCTTTTCTATACATGCGCTAGCCGATAATTTGAAATCGCGTGCAATATGCAAAAATAATAACTTCAAAATCACCCGCATCAAAATTAAAATGGGGTAGTAAATAATTACCAAAATTTATTAAAAGATGCCCTGAGATTAGTTTTTTTTTCTTGTAAAAATATTTGGTTATTTTATTCATCGAAAATAGTTAGTGTTTAGTAAGCTTTTTATGTAAGCTTTAAAACGTTAAGTTTATTTGATTATGAGGGGGTATATTGATAAGTACTTAGCCTACCATACAAAACGCCACAATATTTCAAAACAAAGTTTTATTTATTCAATATAATCTCCTTTAAGACTTATACAATTAGCAGAACGTTCATAAAATAATTCTAAGCCATTTTAAAAAATCTTTGTCTCGGTCTGCAAACAACTCCTCAACGGCACATATTGTTTCGTCATTTGTCGAAAGTCTATTACCTTTCAAATGTTTTTTGAGTTTTGGGAACAAATAATAGTCTGACGGTGCTAAATCCGGAGAATAGGGCTTGTGGTCAACCAATTCAAAGCCAATTTCATCCAGTTTTTGCAGTACAATCAACGACTTGTGAGCAGGAGCGTTGTCTTGCAAAAAGAACACACCTCTGCGAAGTTTTCCGCGGCGTTTTTCCACAATTTTCTTATGTAATTTAGTTAGCAATTCAGTATAATATGCTCCCGTGATAATTCTACCCCGTTTCAAATAATCTATCAGAATTATCCCATATTTGTCCCAGAAAACTAAAGCAAGAATCTTGCCAGCCTATTTTTGAACACGGAATTTTTTGGGTCGTGGAGAACCAACATGCTTCCACTGTTTGGGTTGCTCTTTAGTCTCCGAGTCGTAGTGATGGATCCACGTTTCGTCCATAGTAACAAGCCAATCCAAAAAGTTTGAGGAATCTTCTGCAAAACGGCGGCAGGTTTCCTTTGACGTTGTCAATCGAACGCGCTTCTGATCAACGTTCCAGCATCTTGGAATCCATTTGGCCGAAAGCTTCCTCATACCCAAGTCGTGATGAATGATGTAACACACACGTTCATAGGAAATGTGTAATGCTTTTGCAATATTCTTAATCCCAATATGTCGATTTTCTAAAATCATATCATGGACAGAATCAATGTTTTCCGGAGTGGTCACAGAAATTGGTCTTCCAGGGCGGTGCTCATTTTCACATCTGATCTTCCTCTTTTATATTCCGCAACCCAGTTTTTAATAGTGGTGTATGAAGGACACTGATCACCTAAGGTTTCTATCATATCGGCAAAAATTTTTTGTCCGATAACCCTTTCGAAAATAAATACCTAATAACTGACCGAAACTCGATTTTTTCAAATTCCATCTTTTTTCAGACATGCTGTTTTCGAAAATATACAGTTTGATCACCATTCAACTTATGAATTGACAACTTATTTATAAAATATCATAGTTATAACCATAGCAACCATATCCACTTTTCTTTACTAGACCTGCAACCACCCCAGTCCGTTCCAGGGACCAAGAATTTCCTACGCGGAAGAATTCCTGGAAGCCAATCACAGCACACAACACCCGCGGAAATCTCAGAACTAACGTATATACACTCACAGACAAAAATATTGCATATTTTTTTTTTAGTTCTCTATTTTTTTTTCTGTGATACCTTTGTGATTTCTATTGCTAAATATCTTACA